>KV010144.1:36409-52293 GCA_001598015.1 Dorcoceras hygrometricum | reverse complement strand
AAACACCCTATGTATGTTGATACATTATAGAATTGTTCTTCGTATTGATCGCATCCCGGTTAAATTTTATTGTTCTTCCGCTGCCTGCCGGGGTGCGGATCCGGATCCCTACAAGCTCGATAGAAGATATGTTGCCGCTCTTTCCTTTCGAGAAATTGCTCTACAATTCAATAGTCATTACTCCCCCTATATTTATATAGTGGGTTTTGAAAGCCTTAAAAATTTTGACATAGACAAGCTTTCGACTGAAAGGACTATCAGAGCAGACACAATTTTAAAACCGTTTAAAACAAATTTCGAATAAAAATGCACTATTCAAGAACAACCTGCTCTGATACCAATTGTTGGTCCCGTCAAACGGGTACCAGATCACAAAAATGCTCTGATACCACTTGTTGGGATCGAAAAGTTGGGGTTGTTTGTGAGATCTGTCACAACTCAAGTAGGCTCTCACACAGCCGAAACACCAACCCCGTAAGTTATGTGCATGAAAAAAATTTTGGGAGTTGGAAAACCAGCACGCAACTTGTGAAACCAGATCGCCGTGAATCTGGACCAACAGCTCTACGAGCTGGTCTAGATTACCAGCTCCTTTGCAAGCTGGTTTAACACGAGCAGTCTGGTTTCTTTAACTTTGAGCTGCAATAGCTCAGTGTTCTTGAATGTTAGTGCACCGAGATACAGATTGAGTTATGAGTTAAAATCATGCGAAAACAACTCAAACTGAACTCTTATAATCGAAAGATCTTTAAACAGTTTTATGCGTATTAAACAATCATGCTATGCGTATGAATGTAAGTGCGGAAAGCAGTAAAGAAAATACGCTGCAATTTGTTTATGCATGTTCGGAGCTGAATCTTCTACGTCTCCCCTTCTTCCTCAATTGGAATATTTCCACTAGAAGGCTTTGATTACAACGACCCTCACTGCAACCCACTCCTACGACCAACAGCCAAAAGAACTCCTAGCAACACTACTGCATACCAACCCACAGGCTGTGCGTGTCTAACTTCACTTCTTTAATGCCTCAGTGAGAAAGGCTACACACACTCCTTTAACGTCTCAGTGCGAAATAAAACTAGACTTGTTTAACGTCTCTATCCAAAGACTGTAATGAAGAGTTTGTTTATGATTCACTCATTTTTCTTTTTGCTCGACTCTCGAATATATGAGTGAATCGTGTGTGAGATTATAGTGCATGCTCAATCTCTCAAATATAAAATCTTACACACTGGGAAGAGCTCCTATCTGAGCTGGTTTGTCAATGTCTTCCCAGAGCTTGTAATGTCAACTTGATTAATCTTTTAAGCTTTCCATCAGTGCATTAGCTCACGCTTAAGCACTGAACCAGCTTGCACACTATCTGTCATATGATGCGCAAACTTGCGACAATCATTGCTATGTGTTGTGCGTTATTCTATTTACTGTTTTGCACTTGCACAACGCTCTCTCCGCTTTTTCATTGCACTATGTCTCTCATACTTTTTCTGCTTGTGCTCTGCTCTTGATATAGCCTCTCGTGCAGATTTGCCCGTTGGACACAAAGTTGTAGCCGTTGAAAAGTCTGCTGAGACTTTTGTACTTTGTGTCCTCTGTCATTTAATGCTTCTGCAGGCTTTATAACTTTTAGGCACTTGAGCACTGTTCTGAAAAGACAACACAACAAATCGAATTGAACACTAAAAAGTGGTCTGCGTAAAGTCTTGTGTTCAAATCGCTTTGCTTATCGTTTTGGCTCTTGAGCAACTTTTTGGATTTGCTCTTGTCATCTGCTCTTGAGCTGATCTTCATCATCTTCAGAGCTTAGAGTTCCTATATCTAGCAAATTTCTTCCTCGTTTTATGACTGTTCATGACTTTGCTAGATAGAGTCCCTCATTCCTTGATCTGCTCTCGAACAACCCATCCAGCTGGTTTGACCTTAACCAGCTGGTCTCTAATCTGCCCTCTATATCTGGGCAGATTCTTCATTTGAGCTATTCTCCAAGCTGGTCTGCTTCAGAGTTCTTCTGGATGAATGCTGAGCTGTGGCAGTGTGCCCAACCAGCTCACATCTTTCCATACCATCTTGGCTCATGGAGACTTATCGAGTACCCCTTGCGTACAGATTCTTCCTCTGCTCCAATAGTGGGGGGTTGTCTCGATCTCGTCTAGACTCTCACTAAAACAGCTCGGCTCTGCACTTGAAACCACACTTGTACACTGCACTTGATCTGCCTTGATCCGTTCTGCACTTCATCTCTCTGCGCTTGAACTCTGCTCTTCTAAATACTCTGCGCTTGATCTTCGTGGTGCTCCTGCTCCAGGATGGTGAACCAGCTTGGTGTATCCTGGAATTAAACTACCAGCTTGGGCGTTCCCTTACTGTTCCAACTCGATATCTTCGACCAGTCCAGCTTAGACGTCCCCTCACTGTTCCAGTTTGGATATCTTCAGGTCTATTCCACAAGTATTTGGTTAATTGTTTTTGACCAAGTATAGATTTTGAGTATCATTCAATTCAAACCTTCAATTTGTTATAATTTCAATTCAAAAAACGTGGTCGTTACAGTTATAGCTCAAGATCCACAAATTGTTGCTAAGTACATCGTCCAACATGAGCAAGAAGTCATACATGATGGTTCCATTCCAGGTCATATAGTAATTCATCGTGAATGAGAAATCGCTGATCGTAATATGTTCAATGATTATTTTGCTGATAATCCAACATACAACGAAGCTATGTTCGAGAAGATTTCGAATGTCTCGAAATCTTTCCTTTGTATAGTTGAAGCGATGAAGAATCATGATGTCTACTTCACAGGACGACATGATAGTGTGGGGCACCTTGGGCTATCGACGCTTCAAAAGGCAACAATTTCATTGCAAATTCTAGCATGCGGTTTACCTACGTATGCTACTGATGAATACATCAAAACTGGATAATCAGCTGCAATTGAATGTATGCAATACTTTCGTCGAGCTATAGTGGAAGTTTTCTCGGAGCAATACTTGAGGTCACCCACTGGCATGATATTGCAAGATTACTCTATATTGGTAAACAACGAGGATTCCCTGGAATATTGGGAAGTCTTGACTGTATGACTGGAAGTGGAGAAATTGTTCCACGGCTTGGGCAGGCCAATATGCTGGTCGCAGCGAATCTCCAAAAAACATTTTAGAAATTGTGGCTGATTATGATTTTTGGTTTAAAAGTTTTTATGCGTATTAAACAATCATGCTATGCGTATGAATGTAAGTGCGGAAAGCAGTAAAGAAAATACGCTGCAATTTGTTTATGCATGTTCGGAGCTGAATCTTCTACGTCTCCCCTTCTTCCTCAATTGGAATATTTCCACTAGAAGGCTTTGATTACAACGACCCTCACTGCAACCCACTCCTACGACCAACAGCCAAAAGAACTCCTAGCAACACTACTGCATACCAACCCACAGGCTGTGCGTGTCTAACTTCACTTCTTTAATGCCTCAGTGAGAAAGGCTACACACACTCCTTTAACGTCTCAGTGCGAAATAAAACTAGACTTGTTTAACGTCTCTATCCAAAGACTGTAATGAAGAGTTTGTTTATGATTCACTCATTTTTCTTTTTGCTCGACTCTCGAATATATGAGTGAATCGTGTGTGAGATTATAGTGCATGCTCAATCTCTCAAATATAAAATCTTACACACTGGGAAGAGCTCCTATCTGAGCTGGTTTGTCAATGTCTTCCCAGAGCTTGTAATGTCAACTTGATTAATCTTTTAAGCTTTCCATCAGTGCATTAGCTCACGCTTAAGCACTGAACCAGCTTGCACACTATCTGTCATATGATGCGCAAACTTGCGACAATCATTGCTATGTGTTGTGCGTTATTCTATTTACTGTTTTGCACTTGCACAACGCTCTCTCCGCTTTTTCATTGCACTATGTCTCTCATACTTTTTCTGCTTGTGCTCTGCTCTTGATATAGCCTCTCGTGCAGATTTGCCCGTTGGACACAAAGTTGTAGCCGTTGAAAAGTCTGCTGAGACTTTTGTACTTTGTGTCCTCTGTCATTTAATGCTTCTGCAGGCTTTATAACTTTTAGGCACTTGAGCACTGTTCTGAAAAGACAACACAACAAATCGAATTGAACACTAAAAAGTGGTCTGCGTAAAGTCTTGTGTTCAAATCGCTTTGCTTATCGTTTTGTCCAATTCTGCTCTTGAACTCTGCTTCTACTTGCTGAGCTGGTTTGACCATAACGAGCTTGGTCTTTGCACCAGATCGTAGATTTGATGGCATCTGCTGTTGTGCTATCCGAGCTGGTCTTATCTTCGAGCTGGTTGCTTCATCGAGCTGTTCAACGCTCTCTTATTCTCCTCTCGTTTGCAACCGCTCTTGAGCAACTTTTTGGATTTGCTCTTGTCATCTGCTCTTGAGCTGATCTTCATCATCTTCAGAGCTTAGAGTTCCTATATCTAGCAAATTTCTTCCTCGTTTTATGACTGTTCATGACTTTGCTAGATAGAGTCCCTCATTCCTTGATCTGCTCTCGAACAACCCATCCAGCTGGTTTGACCTTAACCAGCTGGTCTCTAATCTGCCCTCTATATCTGGGCAGATTCTTCATTTGAGCTATTCTCCAAGCTGGTCTGCTTCAGAGTTCTTCTGGATGAATGCTGAGCTGTGGCAGTGTGCCCAACCAGCTCACATCTTTCCATACCATCTTGGCTCATGGAGACTTATCGAGTACCCCTTGCGTACAGATTCTTCCTCTGCTCCAATAGTGGGGGGTTGTCTCGATCTCGTCTAGACTCTCACTAAAACAGCTCGGCTCTGCACTTGAAACCACACTTGTACACTGCACTTGATCTGCCTTGATCCGTTCTGCACTTCATCTCTCTGCGCTTGAACTCTGCTCTTCTAAATACTCTGCGCTTGATCTTCGTGGTGCTCCTGCTCCAGGATGGTGAACCAGCTTGGTGTATCCTGGAATTAAACTACCAGCTTGGGCGTTCCCTTACTGTTCCAACTCGATATCTTCGACCAGTCCAGCTTAGACGTCCCCTCACTGTTCCAGTTTGGATATCTTCAGGTCTATTCCACAAGTATTTGGTTAATTGTTTTTGACCAAGTATAGATTTTGAGTATCATTCAATTCAAACCTTCAATTTGTTATAATTTCAATTCAAAAAACGTGGTCGTTACAGTTATAGCTCAAGATCCACAAATTGTTGCTAAGTACATCGTCCAACATGAGCAAGAAGTCATACATGATGGTTCCATTCCAGGTCATATAGTAATTCATCGTGAATGAGAAATCGCTGATCGTAATATGTTCAATGATTATTTTGCTGATAATCCAACATACAACGAAGCTATGTTCGAGAAGATTTCGAATGTCTCGAAATCTTTCCTTTGTATAGTTGAAGCGATGAAGAATCATGATGTCTACTTCACAGGACGACATGATAGTGTGGGGCACCTTGGGCTATCGACGCTTCAAAAGGCAACAATTTCATTGCAAATTCTAGCATGCGGTTTACCTACGTATGCTACTGATGAATACATCAAAACTGGATAATCAGCTGCAATTGAATGTATGCAATACTTTCGTCGAGCTATAGTGGAAGTTTTCTCGGAGCAATACTTGAGGTCACCCACTGGCATGATATTGCAAGATTACTCTATATTGGTAAACAACGAGGATTCCCTGGAATATTGGGAAGTCTTGACTGTATGACTGGAAGTGGAGAAATTGTTCCACGGCTTGGGCAGGCCAATATGCTGGTCGCAGCGAATCTCCAAAAAACATTTTAGAAATTGTGGCTGATTATGATTTTTGGATATGGCATGCGTATTTTGGTATGCAATGAAACGAGAGTCGTGTATAAAAGACGTTGAGCGTGCATTTGGTGTTCTCCAGTCCCGATTTGCGATCGTTACATCGCCAACACGTGCTTGGAAGAAACATCATTTGCATGATATAATGACATCATGTATTATAATGCATAATATGATTATCGAAGATGAACGTGACCTTAGTGCATCCATTCAAGAAATGAGAGAAGTACCAGCGCCAGATAGAAAAGGTTGTTGATGAGCATATCAGATTTCAAGAGTTTCATAGTCGATAAAAAGATAAAAGATAAATATGCTCACTATGCATTACGAAATGATTTAATTGATCATCTATAGATATAGTTGATCAACTTTTTGAAGTTAAATTCATATTATGTTGTTCAATTAAATTCTATGTATTTAATTATTTATCTATTTTAATAATAAATAATTTATATTAGTTTATATAAATGATATCACCATTTATAACTTATTATTAGAATTTAATTAAAATATTAATTATAATTATATTGTTAAATTTAGTAAATATAAACTATAAATATAAGAAATATTAATATATAAACATTAATGGGAATATTCTGAAAATATACATTTTTGTGTAAAATTTAAAGTAAACAGGTTGGAGATTGATGCTGCATATGGTGCAGAATTGCACTATTTTAGTGCAGAAATTACAACAAAAAATAGTTACGGGTTGGAGATGGCCTAAAAGCTTAGGAATGCAAGTACTCACACCATCGAACAAGACATACGACCCGTTCTGAGTTTTACTTGACTAAAGACCAGTTGATTGAATCGACCGGACTAGAGACGGGTTCTCGATCGAATTAACCGGGATTATTAAACAGTGCTTTTAATATGAAAAGTACACAGTCTTCGACACAGTACATGAACATATTATTTTTATTATTATTTTAATACAAATAAATCAGGCACAATGACGACTACAAATAATTATCCTGAAAACTGGGATCAGCTATATCCATCCTCCCACGTAATTTGCGATACATATCCTTTTATAATAATTTAGATTTAGAAAATGCATATCATCGTTAATCTCTATTATCCAAATAACTCTATGACGTTATTCCTTCCTTGACAAAGAAATGCAGACGCAAAATTCCTCCGACTAGTTACACCTATCTACATTATCTCATTGCCCTACTAGTGAGCAAGGCACTTCTCACAATACAACACAAATGACAGCAAATAAGGTGCGTAGAAATTGGAGATTGTAATGTATTTGCCACAATTTAACGTATACACACCATATCACCATTTTAATCAGATCGAAACTCCACTAAATCTGTCCATACATGATATATTCTCTGCAAGAATGTGCAGTGGCGGGCGTTGATCGAGGAAGCGCCGACCTTATTAAAAGTAAAAAAAATTACCTGTTGTAGCCGCGTAGGAGTAGCGACGACTCAACACTCATTCTCGAGAAGTTTGTTCAGATTTTTTGTGTTAAAAAGTACCTGCGGTGGTGGCAGCAGGACGATAAAGGTAGGTGTGGTTACCGTGTTTGAGCCAGATAGTACGACAAGGAAGGGACAACACTTTGTAAAGTAAAAGGTGCCACAGTCGGCGACATTAGCGGCGGAAGGAGTGGCAACGATCGGAGCGACTAGGTGTAGAAAGGAGAGACATTTTAATCATAGAGATGAGAGACGAGCTGGAAAGCGGATATGAGATTTGAAAATTATAGCATAAGTTTATATATATTATTATGATGTAACCGAATTCTCTCAGCCGACGAGCCACCACCAACTCGGGAGCTTGGGAGATCGGGACGTCAGGAGTGCGGAGGATTGAAGGGTGGTCACCGTCTCTGAAACACCTACAACCACAGTATCAGGTCAGAGGGCGCCGAAAGTGTGTCCGACGAAGCCCCTCCGATGCTTCAGTTAGCCAGGATGCGTGGGAGCAAAAAAGAGAGCAAAAAGGGAGCGTATGTGAGCTATGACCAAGTGAATGTATATATGCACAATGAGCGTACCCTACCTGGGTATTTATAGAGGGGTTAGGCAATGGCGATGAGCGACTTACCCGGCGCGCGATGCGCTGGTGGTTATCTTGGGCGAGATTATCTCCCGATTCTCGGTGATCATAACGCCTAGAGAGAGACGTATACTGGTTGGACTCTTGAAAGCGTTGTCTTCTCCTTGGGCAATCCTCCCGAATCCTTGGTGTAAGTCCTCGGGTAACATTCCCGAGCTCTTGGTGCAGTGCGGCATTTGGAGCGTACAACTCGATCTTCCGATCCCGAGGTGGTATTCGGGGGCATCATATTCTTTTTAAAAGAAAAGAAAATGGCATTTTATTTTTTTAAAAAGGAAAATGTCATGGTGCTCACAAGTATATATATATATTCTCAATGCTTTAAAACTAAATAACTAAATAGTGGTATTCAATAAGGCCTTGGCGTAAGGGATCTTGAGTTCAAATCCTAATTTATATCCATTATATAAAAATAAAAAATAAAAAATCTATTGCTCAATATGATGTGATTTATTAATTATAAGATCGGTGTCAGAAAAATCGTCAAGAATATTTGATATCAAATTGTATACATATATTCTGAAGGGTTAGCTTAAAAAAGAGGAATGTCGGATTATCAAAATATATATATATGTTTAAAACGAAGAAGTGTGGAGCATATTCCATTGAAATATTGTGGTGGAATGATTTGAGAATTAGTCCATTATATAAGTAATATCCCCAGGACTCCCGTCTATTCGTATATATCTCTCGATTTAAAAACTGTATGAATCAATAAGTCTCTAACCTATATATGAGTTAGCTCATAGAACGATCAATCTGGAAACGATAAAAAATCCGTCAAAATGGGATTCGTGAGCACCCGTATATGTATGAAAGGATAGGAAAGAACAATAGTATTGTATTCTAAAACTAAAAACACTAATGAAAAATTTTCCTCGCAACGTAACTGTAGAAACCGATTAAAAATTCTCACAATAACTCCTTCTCTGAACCCAATCCTAATCCGCCATCATGGCGTACACGAAATCACGAGTCCAGTGGAGATCTATTGATGTGGTAGTGGACAACGATGATTTGCTGTCGACGATTCTACTCTTTGTCCCCGTGAAACCCTTGTTCTGCATGAAAACAGTCTGCAAACGGTGGCGAGCTCTCATCTCCGCCGAGTGGTTTCGCCACATGTACGGACTCCGTGGTCGCGGCTGCGACCCTCCTTCTTTCATAATCTGTGCGAGCCTTAGGTGTTTTTTCTATTTCAGTCTCGCGCGTTACACCTTTCGGCCATACCAATTTTGTTTTCCCTTCACAAGAATCTTGCAATCTTGCCATGGATTACTGTTGGTCGAGGCAAGAAAATCTCCCTACGGGGAAAAACTTTGCTATGTGTACAATCCCACAACTGGTGAGTCGAAAAATCTATTGATCGATCGCAGATTTTATAATGGAAGGGTAATTTCGGGGCTTTGCTTGGCCTTTGATCCGAAAAGATCGCCTATATACAAAGTTATCGCCATAAGGCATGACCTGAGGGTTTCGAATCTGTACTGGATTGATATCTATGATTCACAGACTTGTGTGTGGATATGCTTGGAGCAACCGTTTACCGCGACCAATGATGCCAATTTCTTCAACGGCATTTTTTGGAACAATGGCATCTATTGGATAAGGAGAACCGCCGCAACATCCTACTACCTCGATCTTGAGACATGGATCGTCGGAAGACCTCAGAGATTGATGACGCATAAAAGACCTCACACTGGACGTCTAAAGAATTATGTGATGGAATCAAACGGACACTTGCACTACGTTTCTTTCTATTCCCGAAATAACAAGTTAGTGTTGAAGGTGTCCGAGTTGCTGCATGATTCAGTATGGTGTGAGAAGTACAAAGTGAATCTGAATCCCATTTCGTGTAAATTTGAAGGGATGTCTGGCCCACAAGCAGCTGTGTTGTGCATTTACAGAGGGGATAAGGAAGAAGACTCGGCAGCGTTCTTTTTGGTGCGGGGAAAGATAATTTTTTACAGGTTTTGTGATGGATATTTCCTTGATCTTTTTCACTGTCCAATCATGGAGTCCCATAAAGGTGATGGTTTGCATTATCAGCGTAACCATGCTTTCGAAATTATTGAGAGCTTGGCCCCTGTGTGATCCTGGATCAACAATTATATTGAGGATCACAATCGTTGCATTTTGTGAATTTGCACAAACAATTTTGTGATGATTTGTTTTCTGGATCAAGATTCATCTTCTCACTACGAGAACTGCTATGTAGAACTGGTTGTTATGTTTTGTGGGTGTAAGTGAATCAAACTGCGTTCATGCACAAGATTTCCATCATACATATAAAGACTTTATTTTGTCTACAAATATTTGGGTATTGAATCTTGGTTATTATGATGTTATCTAGTTTGGACTACATTTCTCTTCACCAACACTTTTCTGTCAACATGTCTCCAACAGCATTTCCTCTAATATTCCCTATAATATTGACAATCAATTACCACTTATGTCAAATTACAATTGTTTCCTATTCATAAATTTGAAACACTTGTAAAAACCTTGTAGACCATATGTTGTCAATGTAACTAAGACAGATTCTTCCCGTAGCTAAATTATGCCCATACTATTTAGATCATGCATTAGGATAATCATATTTAATTACGCAAATAAAAAACATTTATCCTCATCAAATATTGTCGACTTCAAGAATTCTAAGTCGGCAAGAGACTGTAGCCTTAACAGGGTTGTTTAAAAAAGAAGAATAGGATTAATATTTCTACCACATTTTACGTATTTTACAAAATGCTGATATAATCGATTTTGATCGGTAACATACATCAAGTTCTATTTCCAAAATACCACTTTAAACGACACCTTTACTATTTTTTTTTAAAAAAATTGGTAATAAAACGAAATCAAGCACAACAAAATCATACCTGACTATTCCGATATAATATCTCTTTAAATATAGTATTAAAATTTCCTCATGTTCGTTGCCAACAATCACAGTTAATTAAACAATCTTAACAATAATGCAAATATCTAGAACATTTCAAATTTGATTAAGGATTAATCTATACTCTTATTTGGATACAGAAAAACATGATAAAATAAAAATTCAGATATAAAATTTGATGGGAAAACTTATTCTATATATGCTTACAGAAGAGATAAGCAAGGATTTCTTGTTTGGCAGTGATCAATCCCTAGATAGTAAATAGAGGCAAACAAATTGCAACTAGTCATTCGAATTGGAAAATCCTTCTCATCCAACTACGTAGGTAATCGATCTAATGGTTACCGAAACGAAAAAAATTGGCACTCAAAAGAAATTAAAAAATCACAATTTAACATCAAAGGAAAATAAAATCAAAATCACTCCTTCTGTAACTAAAATCCGTCATCGAGGCGAACAAACTAGACTACCTCTCTTGTGCACGGTCCCATTGGTTTATGCTCTTGAGAGAGACCGACCTAGTCCATATAGTAATACTTTTAGTATGAAAGTAATATCTTTGACATAAAAAAATGTAATGGGACGGGTCAATATATTGTGATTAAATTGATACTTTTAGCATTAACATTAATATTTTTTCATTGGTGTAACTGTCTCACGAAATATAACCCATAAAACGGTCTCACGTAAACGTTTATCAACAAAATATCACGAGTCCCATGGATATAGTCAAGGTCGTACCTAATACTTTTAGGTCTAAGATGGTATATTTTATATATTGAGATCCCCTCAATAGGTAAAGTATAGTAGATTTTTAGATGCTTTATTGAATAAAACATGTATAATATAAGGAAAATTTGTTGAAAAATCCCCAAACTAAAACTTAACTTATTAATTACTATCAAGATTAGCTTTGTTTCGGGTCCCTAATTTAAAGATTCTTTTGTTTTAACTCCCCGTTGGTCAAAAAAATTTCAAAAACACCCAAATAACCCTAAAAATTTTCCACCTTTTCTTATTGAAATTGTATTTCAAAATGGTATCCGAGCCTAAGTTTTAATTATCCCAAAATTTACATTATTATGCATTCATAGCTAATCTTGACGAGGAGGATAAATTTCAAAAATCATGGATCCGAACCTATGTTCGAGATCTATTCTCTTCGGGATTTATTTCAATAAGTATTTGAGACAAGAAAATCTAATCAATGTTAGACAAGAAAAGCATCTGAATAATGAGAAGCTCCAACAGGTACGACAAAATGACTCAAAGTACTAATTTCTTAGAAATAGTTCCAGATTCTTCTAAAATCCGAGGAGATCTTAGTTGAAATAAGTTTGAACAAAATAATTGTAAACTTGTTTTCACCAATTTCAAAACATGTCTTGTTCTTAGTTTCCACCCGTTCTTTAATTTTCACCTGCTTTTCATCCTTATCTGGGTGGTGAAAAAAGTGAGAATTTGAAAAGACACTCAGCAAGTGAAGGAACAATTCGAGCATAATAAGAATACACACATATATATACAAACTAAATTTGGAAACATTTCAAGAACACTGAACGGAGCAAAGAACAAGTAGTACTGATATTCCTCCTTCTCATGGTGCACGATCAGTCCCTAATTTTTACTATCCTAAGAGGGCGAGTCCTTAATCACATGGGCTCCGTTTGGACACGTTTTATAAAAATATTTTTATAAAAGTGTTTTTAAAAAAAAATTTGCAAAATATTTTGAAGTTTTTTTAAAGATAAGTATGTGTTTGGACAACTATTTTATAAAAATATTTCTAAATTAAAAATTATTTAGATAATTATTTTAGAAAATGATTTATAATTAAGAAATAGTATTAAAATAGCATTTGAATGATTAATCTGACAAAAAAAATTTATTGAATCATTCGCATAATATTTACCTATATTTTGTATTCTAAAAACATTATAAAACATTTTTAACTTGTTCTTCAAAAAGTAAACTTCAAAACTAGTTTTTTAAAAATATTTTTCGAAAACATTTTATAAAATCTTGTCCAAACACATACTTTAAATTTTTTTAACTTTAAAAACACTAAAAACGTTTTTATAAAACGTGTCCAAACCGAGCCATAATGATTTGGAGTGCAGAGTTCTAAGTCTTAATGATCAGTCATTAATTTTACTTATGGGTGAATTTAATCATATCATATGATTCACAGTGTAGAATTCTGTATTCCTATTTCAATTCCATTCATATCACCGCTAAGACAAACCAGATATTATTGATATGTGTAACATGGAATAAAACACGAATTTGACATAAAGAAGTGTTCGAATGATAATTTCAAAACTGAACATGACCTGAATAATCATATATTTTAGAAAAATATATATAACAAAAGCCAGTTATTTGATTCCTCATTAAAATGTGAGAAATATTTTTGCAATGTTTGAATAAGTATCTGTTTGCTACTTGAAGTGGATCACGAATATGGAGATTTTAATACTTGTATAGGACTGCAAATCGGCGATATTTCAGAAACGACTGGGACATATGGACCGTCGGATCAAGCCAAAATTTGGTTGGCATGTTCACAGAAGGATGAAATAATTGTGGACGACAAAATCGGATTGTGAAGCCATTTGAATCCATATATGGACAGTGCACCAACCAAGATGAGATGGAGGGCATTTGGTGGCAAAAATAAGGGGATTTTGGATGGATAAACCCAATATGTATTGATAGAGGTGACAGGAGTGGCGATTCGTATTTTATCAATGGGGAATGGTGAAGTAATATGGGTGACTCTGGGTGATAAATATACATGCAAGTATTTGACAAGATTGAGGAGCTTCAGACATTAGCCACCATTGATCCCAATCCATTACATGCACGTTGATTAACTTATTGTGCCAATTGGAGTTGATGGTACTCTCGTATACAATGAAATTTATTGCATGTCTATTTCTCTATTTTACCATTTATGATTTCATTTTTCAACGATTACGTAAATTATGGAATATGTTAGTTTGGGGCCAAGAATGCGAGAAACCAAAATTCTCAAATGCATGCATATTGTTAGTTTTTTTCCATTACTGGGATGACTCACATTATTCTGAAAAAAAATATTTTTATCCGGTACGCAAACAACTATTTCTGGACCAAGCTTTATTATTCATCTTATTCACTTGTAACCATCACCTTTAAAAAATTAATTTGCTCTCTCTTTTAATTATATGTAAGCATATATGGTATTCGTGC
The DNA here is from genome assembly GCA_001598015.1 of Dorcoceras hygrometricum. NCBI lineage: Eukaryota > Viridiplantae > Streptophyta > Magnoliopsida > Lamiales > Gesneriaceae > Dorcoceras > Dorcoceras hygrometricum. The sequence continues at coordinate 38,270 of KV010144.1, read as the reverse complement.
ATGCACGTCAATATTGAAAATTTACCCTCCGATCCCTCTTGTGTACCTATAAATTTGGTATTGGGGGACTCAATACTTTCACATTAAAAAAGATTTGAATAATTGTTACAAAAGTTTCTTGAACATTAGGCAAAAAACAATGAAAATAATTGAAAGCAAGCGGATCATTCTCAAATGAAAAGGTGTATCCATCTTCTCCAACACCTAAAGTATCTCGCTCCTCATATGGGTCCGACCGGTGCTTGAGAAATATCTAAATGAATCAGCTCCAAAATGCTTTTATATTTGACAGTAAAAGTATCAAGCGACAATCTTTGTCGTTTACTAGTAACAAAATGCTCACAAAAGGATACGATCTTTTTTGTATGTCCCGACAACAGCTTCCATCAGAGAGATATTTTAATTCGTGTTCTGATATATACCCGAGCTTCCTATATCATAACACCGATATTCTTCTCCTGGATCACTTGATGCAACATGTAGTTCTGCCTCCTTATGCCTTTCCCCCAAAAGAACGTACTGATTTATAGCAAATTTTTCCGCCTTTATCACCACAAGTGCACCTTTTACGATTAAATGATCTCATTCTCTATACGGGTCTTACGCTAGACATCATCAAATTGCCCCAAGAATAACAGATTCTTTATCAGGCTCTTCACTTGTCATACATCCTGTGTCACACCCCATGATCGAGATACATGATATCGGAGATGTTTAACAATTATATATTGCAAAAGTTAAGCCTTGTTGTATAGATTAAAAACCACCCTACTATTAATCAAAATGATTGTTTTACGACTTGAATAATAGAATGGGGAAATAACATAAACTAAACAAGTCTTCTGATGGATCTGTTTTGACAGATCCTAATTAAGTTTTGAATTACACAAAACCTGTTATTGTGTTTCTAACAATTCTACTTAAGTGTACAGGTTTTAGGAACGAAGAAGAAGATGAACAGTAGCAGCAATCTGTCCAGCAGATGGTTCACGATATAAGTTCAGCAGTTGGTTGGGTGAATTCTTTTAGACGGCAGCTGGATTAGCAATGGAGACGTCCAAAGTTGAATCAGTTGTTCGTAATAAGGCGGAGGCCAAGTTGAACCAGCTGAAGCATAGTAAACCAGCTGGAACGATGACAACCAGCTGCAAGCGCTAAAGAGAAAAGATGAACCAGCTGGATCAGGAATTGAGAAGTCTGCTGGAGAAATAGATCGAAGAAGAAGATCCCAGTCGCAAGTTACTGTTGACGAATCTGTCAGCAGTCGTGATTGATATTACTGTTAACGAATATGTTAACAGTCGCTATCCAAGAAGCTAAGAAGAATCGCAAGATGGAGCTGGAACGATAAAGATCAGCTGGAGCGCTAAGCGTAGATGACATAATCAGTGACATCATCATTCAGCAGGAAGCTACAGTGATCAGCAGGAAGCTATCAGCAGTTGTGAAGAGTAGCGCAAGAGATGAAGCGACATCGTACAGGAAGAAGATCCAGTCGCAAGCTACTGTTCACCAGCAGATAGTTCTTGGAGATAGCGATAGCAAAACGATGTCGTTTACATAAGTTGATACGACAGCATTTTGCCTTCGCGCTAAAGATTCAGCAGATGCTCTTTGCGTTGATTGTTGGGATTGGTCCGGATCCGCACCCCGGCAGGCAGCGGAAGAACAAAAATTTTTACCGGGATGCGATCAATACGAATAATCAAACAAACACACGTACCAACATACATAGGGCGTTTAGCAAGTCACCTGTCTGGCACTTGTGCCTGGCTCCAACCGGTGTTTCAAGAACCCGGCGCTTCTCGGTTGATTGCGGTAGATTCGTCAATCCGGTCCACGACCAGATTCGAGACTCCTT
>KV010144.1:0-14149 GCA_001598015.1 Dorcoceras hygrometricum | reverse complement strand
AGCAGTTGAAGAATGAATCAGCAGCGAAGCAGTTGACGATTTACGAGTGGATGTCAACTACTGAGCGTAATTAAAATGGCAAAAACGACAAGACGCAATCAACTCTCAAGATGGAAAGAATCAATGGCTGAAATAGAGTCGTGCAATTGCCTCAATTCAAGGGAACAAGATTTGTACTATTCTGGGAAATAGTACAATTTACAGAGGAGCGTTGCACTGAAATGGAAAGACGACAATTTGGCCTTGACAAGCGCAGAACAGATTTGAATCTACAGTCTAACGGCCATATTTCAAACAGAGGATATATTTGCGAGAAGCGCCATTGAAGAAGCTTGACGAAAAGACGAGAGTACGTTGGTGTAGCTGTGAAGCTGTCGCAGAAAATATATTGATTGCACAGTGCACCAGCAGAGGGAAAATGAACAGAAATACGAAGCAATCGACCGCCATTAGAGAGGAGCTTTCACGAGAGTCGATTGCTGAGTTTTTATTAGCTTGTGTAGAGCAATTTCCCTAGTGTGTGAGAAACAGAGAGTTGAGAGCTTTATTGTATCAAATCTCACACACAGAGATTCATTCACACTGTATTGGTGAATGAATCTCAAAACGTTTTCCCACAGTTCCCGTCCAAGCACGATGACTTAAAACTCATGTGTATGTAGTTAGTCACACAGTTGAGGCTGGTGTGCATTTGTGGAGTCTAGGAGTTCTCACAGCTGCTGGTTGTGGGATCGGGTCTGTACACGAGTTGTAAGATCAAATCTTCTAGTGGATCCTTCCGAGGTGGAAGAAGGGGAGATGTAGGACATTGAGGTCCGAACTTCCAGAAACAAATATGCTGTGTATCGTATCTCTTTTATTCATTCAGCACTCATATTTACTTTAGCATCTTAGCATCGCATAACACTGCACGCACTTACATTCAGCACGCACGCATACAGTTAGCACACAAGCACAATAAGTCTCGAACAGATTTATGTTGTACATAAATCTGTTTGAGTTGTTTTAAAATATAGGATTCAGTTCTGGTATTTTCCGCATGATTTTTAAAATCATACCAGATCTGTCTCCGGTGCTCTTCTGGTGAGTTTTGTTTTGTGTTCAAGAACATTGAGCTATTGCAGCTCGTTTATAGCAGCGCAAAATTTTTACTGTTTGTCAAATCAGCGCTGGCTATCTTTTTGATCCTATTTTCGGACCAACAATTGGTATCAGAGCATACGAGGATGCATAGCAAACGATGTCGTTTGAATAAGTTGATACGACATCGTTTGATCTAAACCAGTCGTTGGGAAATCCAGTCGCAAGCTTTTCATGACCAACGACTGGACAATCAGCTGCAAGCATATCGTTACAACCAGCTGGACATCCAAACGCAAGCAACAGCACATCCAGTCGTGAGCTACATTGAACCAGCTGTTGCTATGAATCCAGTCGCAAGATTAATCCAGTCGAAGGCTACATTGCTTTGCATATCCAGTCGACAAAGAATTCAGCAGAAGCGCAAAGCAGTAGTAGACATGAACCAGCAGCGAAGCAGTTGACAATTTACGAAGAGTCATCAAAACTGGATGTCAACTACTGAGCTTATTTTAAATGGAATCAACGCTCAAGATGGAAAGAATCAATGGCTGAAATAGAGTCGTGCAATTTGCCTCAATTCAAGGGAACAAGATTTGTACTATTCTGGTAAATAGTACAATTGACAGAGAAGCGTTGCACGTATTTGGAAAGACGACAATTTGGCCTTGACAAACGCAGAACAGATTTGAATCTACAGTCTAACGGCCATATTCAAACAGAAGCTTATATAGTCGAGAAGCGCCATTGAAGAAAAGGCTGGTGAGAGAGTTGGTGTCGCTGTGAGGCTGTATATATATATACGAATTCGATATCCTACATACCTAACTTCCCCACCCCATTCCCCAACTACGACGTGGCAGCATGAGATTGGTCCGAATTTAAAAAAATTGTTGAAGTTAAAATGTTGGTCCAATCACATCGTGACATGTGGCAGTCGGGGAAGGAGGTGGGGAAGTTGGTTGTGTAGGATATCATGTCCCTATATATATATTGAATTCTAAGGACATCAAGAATAGTGTTTAACACATAACGTAGAATAAGTAGCACTAATATTCACTTTGTTTCTATGGCTTATTGGTCATTCTAAGGTATTGGTACAAGAGATTTGATTCATATATCACGAGCCTTGGATACAACATACTTAGTGCAGACCCTTGTACATATTTCAAGAGGTTTGGTGGAAATGACTATATTATTTTGCTGTTATATTTGGACGATATGTTGGTAGAAAGCACGATCCAAACAATGATTGGGTCCAAGAATTGAAGACATAGTTGGATAGAGAATTTGACATGAATGACTTATGACCAACAAACAAGCTTCTAGAGATTGATTCATCGAGACAGAGTAATTAAAATATTTGTCTTGCCAAAAAATATTATATTCTTGCACCACTTCAACGTACAAGATATTAAGCCTCTGAGATGTGTACTATTAGTGAAGCAGAGATGATAAAATTGTCTTGAGTAATGTTTGGTTTGGTACAAATAATAGCGAACATCGAAATTCCCTCTGCCGATGTATACGGCATTCGGACATTTCTATCGTCTCTGCTTCATTGCTATGACACATCTTGATCCGTTGTCAGGACTAAACATATTGGAGTACAATTCCACTTGTTCAAGAAGTAGTACAGGAAGGAATTATGGATATACATAAGATCTATACAAAGGATAACACAACAATTTTTCTGACCAAACCCTGTAAATACTGACAAATTCGAGTGATGTAGATCCTCATGTGGCCTAACAGAAAAATAAGCAACAGAGAACGATCAGATTGAAAGGATGTGCGAAAATATGTTTGATTCTCAATCAAATCTCCAAGTGGGAGAAATTATGAAATAATAGAAATAATGCATGACACATGCCATGAAACATTAAATGCAATTGGTGAGATTGCAAAATTGAAAGAAAGAGTAACGTACAGAAAGAAACGAATTGAATACGAAAGAATACCTATAAATATGATGCTCAATTCCTTCGGTTTGATTATTCTTTCGAGTTCTTCCCTCATTCATACAAATATTACATATATGTTTGTGATTATTCTATAATATTTGTTGCGGGAGTCCACTTTTTTTAAAAATTGACTTTGGGGAAAACACTAAGCTCATAAAAAGAAAATTTCAATAAAACTAGAATTCAAAAAAATTTATTTTCTGCTAAAAAAAAAGCCCCAAGCCAACACTATCTTTAGAATATCATTTCTTTACAATAAAAATCTACGTTCTCATTCTTCGTAATAAGAGTTGTTATTATTTTGAAATAAAATAATCTTCGTTCTCATTCTTCGTAAAAACACCATCACATTGAACCTAAACATGTAGACATGTTGGTAGAACCTGCAATAATGAAGGCAGTTAAATACAAGTTTTCATTAAAAGACAGTTGAAGACAATGCATATGCTAAAAACTAAACATTTACAGTACCAGTAACCGATGCAAAACCATCTCCATCCGTGTTGTCATCGTCATCCTTGTTATACTGATCGTCAACATTTGAACTGGTAATGGCACAAAATAAATAAAATTATGTGGCATGTGAAAAAAATATATGAAAGCACATCAATCATTGATAAATACCTATCATACAGCATTGGACAGTTGCGTTTGTCATGTGACACACCCCGTAGTCCACATCCACGACATTGTCTGCTCTTGGACACTAGCTTCTCCTTTGAAGATTTCAGTCGCTTCCCACAACCCTTTGTTCTAATTTCAGAAGGATCTATAATAGAAGGGACCCCTTCAATGGATTTTTTCTGTTGACATGCGATGTTCATTGTTCGACTGACATTGATTTCTTTAATTTTGCACACGGAAAAATCTAACTGTTCATCCAAAAAATTTGTCCCCTATTGGCTTTTTGTTGCACAAAATATCCGTGACTTTCATATATTTGCCTTTCAAACTCCAACCATTTTTTTTTCGTGTACACCTTAACCATTTGACTTTCCATTGGCCAGTTTGACTTCATCTTTTGATGTTCATTTATATCAACATGATCAGCTACTAACTCATTGTGTCGTTGGTGTCGAAGATCCCTATTAAAACGAATGACAAAATCCATCAATGAGTTCTTATTAGATACATAACTCTTGAAAAATGCGTGTGAACTTTCAACTCTTTGACTACTTGACATTCCTGCACAGAATACATGGTTGAAATAAGCTGGCACCCACTTTCGCCTAATATCATACATCAACAACAACCAATCATTGTTCTCCAAGTTAGCGCATTTGATAACCTCTGGCCAGGACTGTTCAAATTCTGCAGCTGTTGTAGAATTCTCAATGACTTTTTTGATACTTGCATAGTGATCACGATAAGTCACAGGGGCCAATTTATCTGAGAATTTACTTAGTATGTGCCATAAACAATATCGGTGCACTGTTCGAGGAAAAACATATGCAATGGCTTTCTTTATAGCAGGATCCTGGTCAGTAATGATAACATTTGGTGCACCATCAGGCATACATTCAATAAGCTTGTTAAACAACCAAACAAAGGACTCGGTTTTCTCATCACTCAAAAATCCACAACCGAAAACAATGGTTTGATGATGATGATTAACTCCAACAAATGGTGCAAAAATCATCCCATATTTGTTGGTGTTATACGTCGTATCAAATATAACCACATCACTAAAAACACTGTATGCCCATCTTGATACATGATCTGCCCAAAAACACCTACAAAATCTTCCATCTGAATCGGTTTCATAACTAAAGAAAAACTCCGCATTCTTCTCTTTCTCAGAATCAAAGAACTCAATCAAAGTTTCAGCATCAAAACCTTTTTGTTCATCCCTTTGCTCTTTCTCAAAGTTCCTAATGTCTCTTTCTGTGCAACCTACATGCTCAGGACCTCCATATTCTATCTACAACAACCGCATTTGTTGATAAGTCGGAACATTGGCTTCTGCAAACTGTTGAGTTAATGTTTTCTTTGCTGTCGATACACTTCGATGTGAACGTAGCAAATGTACTTTTGAAGGAGTTGATAGTGGATGATTATGAATTTCATTAAAGGTACTGATAATCCAAGTAGATTCCGTTTGTTCTTTCACAATCGTAAGTTTTGACTTACAACCAGTTCTTACACCGCCACGTGCTCTTTCCCTTATATTTTGATCACGTATTTCCTTTTTACTTGACCGAATTTCATCAGTATATCCCTCTTTAAAACATACAAATTGCTTCCAAACAACTTCATTTGTTATCTTATTTTTCTTGCTATTATTTAATCTCGCACTGAATCCTGCTTCTCGGGCATACTGGTTATAGAACGAAAATGCTTCATCTATTGATGCAAACCTCATCCCAATTTTCGGTTTGCGTTCATCAACAACGGAGGGAACGTACATCTTATCATCACTATTGATTTCTTCCATTGCTAAAAAAATGCTACCAAAAGCCTGTATTTCAGAAGTTAGTTTATTTAATCACAATGCAGTCACATTTTAAAAGAATATATTTAATCTAATAAGCTCTCCTAATATCACAATGTTGGAGTCAAAATTCAAATAACCCATTAATCAGCATATGTTTCGATTTTTTGGTTAAAATACTTTAATGTACTTGTTTTTTTCTTTTCCTTTTGTTTTAGGAATAATAAATTTTATTCTGTTATAGATCTATAAATTTATATAGATCTTTCAGAGTAAATTCTATCAAGTCTACGTTAAAGAAGTCAGTAAAAACCAAAATTCATAAAATTCTGTCAACATGGTTCTTGTTTCATATATCTGTCAAAATTCAAATAACCCATCAAATGTCTCTGAGTCATTACAGCTTACTTGAAAGTTGAATCTGATGCCACCGATTTTGTATAGCTGATTGTTCAACACAGCATATGCTCCACAACATAGTTCTTGTTTTTGTCAATCAATCAAAGCACATCCCAGAATAATACATGTCCAACTAAATTCATAGATATTGTACATTTATTGTTTACATCTACAAACCACTTCACGTAGATAAAAGATTTAGAATACATAAAATTCACTTATTCACTTGTTCGAGTTTGCACCAAAACGTTTCTGCCAAACTGGGTAGACATAAGAAAGAGCGAAAACCAGGAAAATCTAAAGAAAATCCAAACCAGTCGATACAAACTCGTGAATGATTTGGTTCTAATTGCTCATGTAAATATTTAATTAACATGAAAAATGAAAATTGTGGCGAGTTATTTTATATTTAATCAGATGATGAGAAGATGCTAAATGGCAATTGTTTCCCCAACAATGGAAGCTTTCATACAGATAAGAGGACTACACAACTGCTCAATTCAAAAATCCCCCTTGAGGGAATATTCAACAGTTCAAAAATTACAGACCTAAAATTAAAAGATTCAGGCGGAGGAGAGGCGGTGCAAGGTCGGTGCCGCTGTGCAGGGGTGGTGCGACGGTGCAGAGGAGGAGGAGGAGGATCGGCGGTGCAGAGGAGGAGGAGCGGCGGTGCAGATGGAGGAGGAGCGGCGGTGCGCGGTGGAATGTTATGTGTGAATTCTAACTGTACCTAAATATGCCTTATATTTGAAATACCAGACTTCGGATAATGACGGATATTGAAGTGTTTTTGTTCCTCCTCTTGTTTGAAATTAAAATATATATATATATATATATATATATATATATATACAAATCCGATAACCTACATACCTAACTTCCCCACCCTCTTCCCCAACTACGACGTGGCAGCATGAGATTGGTCCGAATTTTAAAAAAATTGTTGAAGTTAAAATGTTGGTCCAATCACATCGTGACATGTGGCAGTCGGGGGAAGGAGGTGGGGAAGTTGGTTGTGTAGGATATCATGTCCCTATATATATATTGAATTCTAAGGACATCAAGAATAGTGTTTAACACATAACGTAGAATAAGTAGCACTAATATTCACTTTGTTTCTATAGCTTATTGGTCATTCCCTAATTTTTACTCTTCTAAAGGGGCAAGACCATAATCGTATCATATAATTCAGAATGCAGAATTTTGTATACCCATATCCCAACAATAATAACAATGATAGAAATATAGCATGGATCATAACATGAATTGACACGAAAGAAGTGCTCGAATGATAATTCTTCAAAAACAGAATATGATGTGAACAAGATATATCTTAATCCAAATGAATATATATAACAAAAGTCCTCTCTAGCACCTGAAGTAGAACCACATGTACTACATATCATGTCCACACACAAAAGATACGACATCCCCTTTCGAGGTCAGTGATCGAGTACACGACATCAAGGACCACAATGTAATACATAGAAATACAATGATGGCATGCATGAATCCAATGCCAATACAGGTACATATCAGGATATCAGGAATCAAAGAATGATATAACAATCATATTATATGCTCGAGCTGGTTCACCCTCAACGAACCATGTCAAGGGATATGGCTCAACTCTGAAAACCAGCAAATACCTAAGTCGGACCGAAGCGAGTTGTCCATGACACAGATCATAATATCATATACAAATCACAACCGAACTATACATGGTTATCAATTATGTATATTCTCAATATGATGTATTCAGTAACATTGATGTGGTTGACTAATATAAAATGTGTGTTGACAACAGAAATATCTTATTTTATTTTGCACATCAATGACTAACTAATAATATGCAAATCAGCATATAATATCATGTAAACCAAGAGATAACAAATAAATCATATACAATCCAATCACATGCCTCTGTCAGACATCGTGAAACTAATTGTTCTTAACCTATCTCAATCCAGCAATTATCTGTAAGTTCTAGCCTCAAGAAAATTTTGGATACTCCAATTCAGATAAATAACCTGAATATAAATTAAAATATCCTTGTTATAATATACATCCTCCGACAATTATGCAAATTCAACTTAATTACAACTTACTATTTATGTTCTATAAATTTCTCAAATCATATTATTAAGTAAAAATATCTAAATCACCTATTTCTTATTTCTCTTGACCTATTATATTTCTTTTCTTCCAAATGATGTCATTAACAAAATTTGCAATAAATTTCCTAAAATCATCAAATGTATATTTATTTTAAAAAATTAACAATATTCTTGTTCTCAAGTCATTTCATAGTCCAATTCTCATTTTACTAATCCTCGGGCAATATTCCATATTTGCAAAAGTTCAATCGATACCTCGACTCGAAGTCAATTTTTACCTCAAATTGTAATTGAAATCAATATCAGTACCAAACTCTACAAATCCAAAATTTCGACATAGAGGCTGGAAACAAGGTTTAATATAAACCTTATCGACCTCAACATACAAAATCCGACGAGAACCAATGGGGGCGGCGACTGTCTACGGCAACTCCCTGAGGGTCGCTACAAAACCTTACAAAATTGGTATCGAAACATAGATCTCATCGATAGGATTCAAAATATGTGTTCCTTTTAGTTTTCCAGCAACGGGGTTGTTGGAAACGACGAAAGAAGGTGACGCTCATCGGCGGGTTTCCGTAGTCGATAAAAAATCTTGAAAAATTGTATAGAAATGTAGGTCGTCGAGAGGGTTATGAATATTTATTTCTTTTAAATTTTTCGACAATGAGTTGATCGGAATATGAGGTTGAAGGTAGATGTCGGAGATTAAGGAGGAGAGGAGATAAAAACATTAGTGGAGATGACCAAGATGGTGACAATTTCTGATTTTTATTTGTTTTTTTAATAAAGTGGGTCCCTACTCAAACTCTTGACAACTCAGTTCCTACTACTCCATAGCTCATCCCAATGCTCCATGAACATAATCAGATAATTGCAACTAAGACACCTACGAAGTCTCATTATATTATTCGTGCTAATAATGTTGAAAATCTTCAGATAATTTAATTCAAAAAGGTGTCTGTCATCGCATTGATTACATAATCCTTAATTCTATCCTTTTTATAAAATATTCAAGCTTTGGCATACTTATGGAATTTCAACCATGAGTTTCCACTTTTCATGGCTGCACTTTTGATGTTAAGTTATATTTTCATTTTTGGAAATTATATTTTTAATAATAATAATACCAACAATAATACGGTTTTTTTATCTATTTTAAAATTATACAAGTGGTACATAATGTATATCCTCTCCTAATTTCAAATTCTTTTATAAAAAAAAACCCAAATCTTTTCCTTAACAGCAGCAAATGAGAAATAAATAACGGCCGGAAGACGTCTAAAGTTACTAAATAAAAATAATTAATTAGGTTAATAACTATTTTCCACATTGAAAAATTGCCCCTTTAATTTTAATATTGTGTGAATATTTTTAGTTGAAAATATAAAAGGGGTGCCGGATTATGGTCTTTTTTTTTTTTTTTTTAGAGGGTGTGTTGTCCCAAAAAAAATTTATTTGCGTTTTTTATTTCAAACATATGTAGATTATTTATTGTATTGTCAAATATGTATTATAAAATACAATTTCTTATTGATTTTTATTTTAGTCAACGTCGACTCGGGTAGGGCTTAGCCAGGTCAAGTCAACCAAGCTAGCTCTTGCCATTTAAAATTAATGAATACAATTTGTCACTTTATTTTCTGCGACTGTTCATTTATAAAGCATTAAGACATGATAAGTGGGACGTCACTTTCTATGTTTGAACAACAGAAGCCACCTAACACCTATGATGAAATAAATGTAACATACCATCTCACTGTTATATATCTTAATATGGGAAAAAACTATTCTACAAATATATAAAACACACAAATATATAGAAATGCTTAAAGTTAGAACCGATAACTCGATAATTGGATGATATTATATTACTAGTGCATATATGGATGCACCAGCACGATGATATCCAATGTGTATATATAAGTCTGGAATTTGGCTTACTTTGTACATTATTCAGAAAACAAAAGGTAACAAAAGCTTTTCCAAAATGCAAAAAAACGATGAAAACAATTGAAGGCAAACAGATAATCTCGAATGAGAAAGTGTACCCATCGTTTCCAACACCTCAAAATCTCCAAACCTACAAGTTTTCCATGATAGACCAGATTGTGGGCCCCTCGCCAATTCCTCTAATGTTGTTCTTCCCTGGCAACCCCGAATCATTTGAAGCAAGAATACGGCTTCTCAAGGATTCGCTTTCCCTGGTGTTATCAAGATTTTTTCCGTTAGCCGGACGGATGAGCGAAGATGGTCAATCCATTGACTGCAACGATCAAGGGGTTCCGTTTATTGTTGCTAAGATTGAAGGGAAAATGATATCAGACTCGATGATTACGAGAAACAGTCCATCCGAGGCGTCGGTGGTGACTCGCCTGTATCCATGTGAGATCAATTTGAGTACTCAATTCGGTCCTGGAGACAGTATGGCCATGTTCCAAGTGAACCAGTTCGAATGCGGTGGAATGGCTATTGCTATGGTTTTATGCCATGAGTTTATGGATGGGATAACAACAGGCCATTTTGTCAGATCTTGGGCCGCAGCAGCTCGTGTATCAAGCAGTGAATCTGTATGTCCAAATTACATAGCTCAATCATTGTTCCCACAGTACGAAGAGATGAAACTACAGAAGGTCCGCCCGTCGGTGTCGATTGTCAAAGATGGGAAATCGGTCGTGAGACGCTTCGTGTTCGATTCCTCTGCGATAAACATTCTAAAGGAGAAGTCATTGGTCGAGCGTCCGACTCGGGTTGAAGTCGTGTCAGCATTCATGTGGAAGTGTTTCATGGTTGCATCTCTTGCGAACAACAAGTCAGTCTCGGTGGTAACTCATGCAGTGGATCTGAGGAAAAGATCTCGGCCACAGTTCGCGCCGGATTGCTTGGGGAATCTCTTCGCAATGGCGGCAGCTGCATGCACCAACCAACATGAGACGGAGCTGGGGCACTTGGTGAGGAAAATCAGGAGTTCAGTAAGCATGATTGACGGTGATTATGTGGCAAGAATGCTTGGGGATCAAGGCTTTCTGGGATATCTCAAGAACCTTGAAAATACATGGAGTGAGGTTCCTAATGATGCCGATCTTCTATTCATTGTAAGTTGGTGTAATTTAGGCATTTTCAAAGCTGACTTCGGATGGGGAAACCCAATATGGATCGATAGATGCCTCACGAGTGGCGATTTGGTTTATATGAATGGGGTTTGGCTTGTGGAAACTGGTAATGGTGATGGAATAGAGGCGTGGGTGACTCTCGGTGATAAATACATGCAAGAATTCGAAAAGATTGACGAGCTTCAAGCATTAGCCTCCATTGATCCCCAACCCATTACATGCACGTTGATTAACGGATTGTGCTAATTGGAGTTGATGCTACGATCTCATGTTTTTACAATGAAATTTATTGCATGTGTATTTCTCTGTTTACCATTTACGATTTCATCTTTCAACAATTATGTAAATTATGGAATATGTTACTTTGGGGCCAAGAATGCAAGAAACTTAAATTTTCAAATACATGCATATTGTTAGTCATTTTATATTTTTTGGACGTTAAACAGTAAGCTTCGTATACTATACAGAAAAACTATGACTTTTGGAACAAAAAATTTATTTTATAAGGACTACTTATTATATCTGGAGAAGACATGAATGCAACGACTATTTCTAGAGAAGCTTTATTATTCAACTGTATTCAATTGTAACCATCACCTTTAAACATTATGTTTGCTAATCTCTATTTTAAATTAAGGATAGCATATATAGTATTCGTGCATGCACGTCAATATTGAAAATTTACCCTCCGATCCCCTTGTGTACCTACAAATTTGATATTCGGGGACTCAATACTTTCACATAAAAAAAAAAATTTGAATTATTGTTACAAAAGTTTCTTGAACATTAGGCACAATGAAAATAATTGAAAGCAAGCGGACATTTTCAAATGAGAAGGTGTATCCATCTTCTCCAACACCTCAAAAACTCCAAAATTACAAGATTTCCAAGTTGGACCAGGCCAATTCTCCGATGACTGTTCCTCGATTGATGAACATGGGCGATCCATTGATTGCAAAGATGAAAGGGTTACGTTTGTTGTCTCCAAGATTGAACGAAAGACGATGACGGCTACGAAATATACAATCAAGCCCACGGTCTGGCGGAGTCTTGCCTGTATCCCGTGAGGTCAGATGGATACTGAACGACAGTGTTGTCATGATTCGTGTGAACCATTTTGAATGCGGGGTCACCATGGTGTTGCTTTCTGGCATATGGTGGGGGATGCAGTAACAGTGATCAATATTATAGGTTCATGGGCTACAGCAACTCTAGCTTCATGCATTCTATGCATATGTCCGAAATACTTGTTTTAGCATTCATTCCCACCAAATGAATAGATGCAAACACAAGATGGTTCCCTTACTATCACTTCTCACAGCTAAAAATTATGTCTCGTTTTTAATTCAAAGCACATAATCGTGGAAAATAATTTTATGTGGAGGTCAAAATCTTATAAACTTGATTATGTAAACAATGATATAAATAATTTTGTATTCATTCTCAAACGTCATCTAAATGTGCTATCTAACTCGTCATTCTAAAATCTCACTAACACAAATTGTTTCTTCTATAAGCATAAATAATATAAGTGATGCAAAGGATGTTGGCCCAGATGCGTCACTTTGAGATAAAAATATAAAATTTGAGAATGAAATGAACATCAAAATTTTGATGTGAAAAACTCCTAAAAATTATTAGGACAAAACTCACGGGTAAAATGAAAAATTCCATTATAATATTTTGACCATATAAATATAAAGAGACACACATTCTCTTAATACAGGATAAAATATCTTACAAATATTATAGAATACTCACAAACATATATGTATATATTTGTATGAATGAGGGAAGAACTCGAAAGAATAATCAAACCGAAGGAATTGAGCATCATATTTATAGGTATTCTTTCGTATTCAATTCGTTTCTTTCTGTTCTTTCAATTTTGCAATCTCACCAATTGCATTTAATGTTTCATGGCATGTGCATGCATTATTTCTATTATTTCATAATTTCTCCCACTTGGAGATTTGATTGAGAATCAAGCATATTTTCGCACATCCTTTCAATCTTATCGTTCTCTGTTGCTTATTTTTCTGTTTGGCCACATGAGGATCTACATCACTCGAATTTGTCAGTATTTACAGGCTTGGTCAGAAAAACTGTTGTGTTATCCTTTGTATAGATCTTATGTATATCCATTATTCCTTCCTGTACTACTTCTTGAACAAGTGGAATTGTACTCCAATATATTTAGTCCTGACAACGGATCGAGATGTGTCATAGCAATGAAGTAGAGACGATAGAAATGTTCGAATGTCGTATACATCGGCAGAGGGAATTTCGATGTTCGCTATTATTTGTACCAAACCAAACATTACTCAAGACAATTTTATCATCTCTACTTCACTAATAGTACACATCTCATAGGCTTACTATCTTGTACGTTGAAGTGGTGCAAGAATATAATATTTTTGGGCAAGCCAAATCTTTTAATTACTCTGTCTCAATGAATCAATCTCTAGAAGCTTGTTTGTTGGTCATAAGTCATTCATGTCAAATTCTCTATCCAACTAAGTCTTCAATTCTTGGTGTTAGAGTAGATGCCCAACTAGCCAACTTGTGGCGTGTGGGTTTATAGACTCTTGTGTATGACAATCTTTATATATGATATTCGCATTTATCCATATGACATTCTTTACTTTCATTGTGTGTATGATGATTTACAATTGCGTTGAGTAAAGACCTAGAATGCACTCAGGTGTATGTTAGATGTGATAGTGGGTATGACGGCTATCATGAAACAAATCTAATAGTCACTGTGTATTCTGAACTGTTCCTAGTCGATTGGGCCGTCAAAATGAGGATAAGGCCGCCCGAGTTCGAGACTAGTATCTGCGATGCGAAGTACCATGTTTCATTGGTAGGGAACATTGTGATTGTGAGGCTCTCTGCCCACAATTAATCTTCTAATCTTAATCAGTGGTTTATTTAGATAAACTAAACAAGTTTAACAATCTAATCTGGTTTATACATAAAAAAAAAAACTTTTCAACCCGTCAGTAGAGTAAATCAGCAGAAGCATCCTTTAATTCAGCTGGT
>KV010142.1:227448-258434 GCA_001598015.1 Dorcoceras hygrometricum | reverse complement strand
TAACCACTTGGAAAGTCCGAAGGAGGGTAGTTCGATAGATCACCAGGTCACTATCTATCTGCATGCTCAGAACATCACAATGTTCCCTACCAATGAAACATGGTACTTCGCATCGCAGATACTAGTCTGGAACTCGGGCGGCCTTATCCTCATTTTGACGGCCCAATCGACTAGGAACATGTTCAGAGTACACAGCGACTATTAGATGTGTTTCATGATAGTCGTCATACCCACTATCACATCTAACATACGCTTTAGTGTAATCTAGGTCTTTACTCAACACAATTGTAAATCATTACACACATAATGAAAGTAAATAATGCCATATAAAAGAACGCGAATATCATATATAAAGATCGTTTGTACAAGAGTCAATGAAAACCCACACGCCACAAGTTGGCTAGTTGGGCATCTACTCTAACACCAACACCTTGCGGTCATTCCTTCGACTGGATTTCTTGTTGCTGCTGGTTTTCATTCGTCGGTCCTTTGATCTTTCCTTGAATTTTTCTTTGGATTTGTCCTTGGACCTATCAACTGCTCTTTCATCATCTTCCTCGTCACGCTTGTATCTTTCCTCCTTTTTGAGTCGATCGTCAGCCCTTTTGTCATCTCGCCTGTGTCGATTATCCCTTTTAGGTCTATTGCACTCAGCAGCGAAATGACCTGGACGATCACAGTTATAACATATTAAATCAGAAGTAGCTTTATCAGATTTATTAAAACTATTATAAGGAGAGGAAGGGTGAAAGGATTTTCTCATGAATTTCCCAAACTTCTTTGCGAAGAGGGACATAACATCGTCGCTGAGCTGGTCAGCAGACTTGCTAGTGCTAGGTGAGCACTATTCAATGGTTGTAGCAGCAAGAGCTTTTGTCGGTTGGGGTGTTGAAGGAGCTTCTGATCTGGTTTCGAGCTCAAACTCATAGGCCTTTAGATTTGCAAATAAATCATGGAGCTCCATCTTGTTCAGATCCTTGACTCCCTCATGGCCATCGTCTTTACGTCCCACTCTCTGGGTAACGCTCTCATCACTTTCAGGGCCAACTCCCGGTTACTGTATTCTTTGCCCAGACTATTTAACTCGATCACAATGGCACTGAATCTTTCATCAAATTCAGTCATAGTCTCCCCGTCCTTCATCTTTATGGACTCGTACTTCTGCTGCGCCACTGTCAGCTTGTGCACGTCCAGATTTCGGCTGAACCGGAGTCTCTGCCTCCAACAAACTCTCCTCAATGTCTACCGCTCTATTCACAGCGTCAACATAAGTCGCAGGAGAACCAGACAACACCATCCGGAACAGGTCAGGCCTCAATCCCTTCATAAACTTGTTCATCTTCGTCCTCTCCTGGTTGGCTACTTGTGGCACATACATCAGAAGTGAAGAAAACTGCCTGGCATACTCGGCCACCTTCATCGTCCCTTCTATGCTATGCATGAGACACCAGGTAACAACGGAAGGCTAAACCAACAAGGGAGCTAAGGAACTCAAGCACAACTCCAAGAATCTGACAGTGGCCAGATAACCTGGCTCTGATACCACTTGATGGTCCCAGAAATAGGATCACTAAGTAAATAGTAGTTCAGAAGGGGGGGTTGAATGAACTCCTTCGATTTTTTTATTTCAAAACTCTTTTAAAATGTTTTGCGAGCTTCTTGCTTAACTTAAGTCCGAGTTACCAGACTTAAGAATATCTCAGTTATGAGCAAACTTTTCAGCCAACAATATTTGTGCGGAAAAAAGGCCGATTGGTTTGTGAACAGTAAATAAACACAAATAATATAATCGTGCGTAACGTAAAAGATAGAGTTCAGGATTTGTTTCTGGAAGTTCGGACTTCAATGTCCTACGTCTCCCCTTCTTCCTCCTCGGAAGGTATCACTAGAAGACTTTGATGAGAGTAGTCCTTCTACAAACACCCGATCCCGTAACCCGCAGCTACGAGAACTCCTAGTATCTCACAACAACAATCCAAGCAGACACAGCTGCTGGTTACAACACTTTAGTGTTTTCAAACGGCTTTTTGAGAAGCCCGTTTGTTACAGACTCAATCAAATACAACAATAAATACACTTTGTGAGTACTGTAAAATCTCTGGTTTCTAAGACAAAGAAGCTTGATACAATAAGGTGAACCAGAGAATGACACTCGAAGGTATAACAGTGAATATCAAATGGATGAAGATTCTTCGAGTGCTTGAGCTTTGAATGCTTTCAACAACTAGATAGATCTTGGAGTATTCTGACAGCGTTTCAGTAATAGCAATGGCGAGAGGTGTCTTCAATGCAAAATATCTGCTATTTATAATCTTCGTTCAACGATCGATGAATCCAGATAAGGCAACAAATCCTTTTTGAATTCCTGACAGTAGTACGCCGTCAATCCTGCTCCATTATATGGTAAATTGCGTTTCGTCAGGGATGCGAATATCGTTTCCATATGTGTGCACTCCCGTTGAAACCGCCTCTGCCAATGTGTACTAATTTTCCAAAGATAGTACCAATCTCGTCTCCTTAATTTCAGGCAGTATGAGTGATTCTTGTTTTGGCCATCGATCTTTTCCAATTGAGTATACCATCGAATTTGAATCAACTTTATGCTTGCGCCTGAAATAATTTCTATCGACAGATCTTTCCTTCAAGAAGATGAATGAACAGTTCCTTGCTGTTGAGAGATTTGTCGCGGTAAACAAGATTCAACCATTTGCAAATTTCAGCACTGATGACGTCATCATATCTTTCCATTTACAAATTTCAGTACTGCTGACGTCATCATATCTGTTGGGAACGTTGTAGCTGAATATGATGGTGACGTCATGATGTCTGATATTCTACTGTGGCTGACGTCATCAAATCTGTTGAAGCAAATGATGTCGAGTTGAACTAACTGTTTACGAAAGCTGTCGATAGTACACGTTACTTGCACTGTTTCCAAAAACAATACTGTAGCGAAATCTGGTGTCAACAGCGATAAATAGTACTGTTTCAAGATCTGTCGAGTAAGCTTATCACTGCATACGGCCCTTTCTGTTGGTAGAACAATTCACTGTTCCCGTTGCTGTTGGCAGATACCATTATATACAATAGTCAAGAGCTGTTGGCAGATATCTCCATTCTCAATACTTAATCAGTAGATTTCTGCCCCGATAACCCGAATAACCCAATCAATCACTCCACTGTTCCAAGATCTGATTCTGATCAACTCAAAACCATAACTGTAGCTTAAACCAATCACTGTTGTCATCAATGTTGATCATCGTGAAAAGATTATTCGAATATTATCATTTAAGTCCAAATCTTTTCTTATTTTTGTTATCACCAAAACTATAAATTTTATCCTAACACACCACCATGGAGCATGAATACAAATCCAGATGTCGACTTCGAATCGTCCACATGTGCATTCCAAATAAAATATATCAAAGTTGTAATAGCAACACAAGTAAATCGAGAATGCTTCCTGTTACCAAGCAGTTTGTCCCTGAAAAATCACAGCAGCCTATTTGAGGTTGTGAACCGAATCTGCAAACCAAGCCAGGCTGTGAGTTTCGTCCATAGATCAACAGCAAATTTACAATGAAAGAACAAGTGATCGTGTGATTCGTCTTGAGGGCAACCGAAAACACATCTCTTGTCCGAGACGTATGGTTGTCGATCCTTGGTGAGTAGCCGTTTATGAGCAAACATCCACATAATAAATCTGTGTTTTGGCAGCAAACAGCTCTTCCAAATGAGAGGTTTCCATGGCCATATACCAGGCCCATTGCTGAGAAATCTGTATGCTGCGTCTGCTCCTGTGCCCGCCTTCATGTTCCATTTCTGTAACAATTGAGAGGCTGCGTCAACCAATCCAGAAAGTGACACAAGTTCATCACGAATCAACACCATTTTTTTGAACAAAATAGAGTCATCTTTTCGAGGAGTCCATGCCCATAAATCATCTCCATATTTCCAAGAAATCCATTTTACCCATAGCGTGTCTTTCTTGGCTTGAAAGTTCCATAAGGTGCGCATCAGCAGTGCTTTATTCCAGACTTTCAAATCTGTTAATCCCAAACCTCCATCTGTTTTGCTTTTACAAAGAGTGTGCCACGAAATAGGAGGATGTGTGTTATTCCAAAGAAATTTTCGACAAAGTGTGTAGACCTTTTCGACAACATAACACGGTATTGGCAGAATTGACAACCAAAAACATTCAACACCTTGTAAAACTGATCTTATGAGTTCAATCTTGCCTGCATAACTAAGAGATTTCTTAGGCCATGAAACCAATTTCGCAGAAATACGCTCAATCAATTCCCGATAATCATATCTTCTCAATTTCGCAGAGGCTAAAGGAATGCCAAGATATCGAAACGGAAGTGTACCTTCTATCAGTCCTGTTGTTTGGAGGATTTCCAATCGTTTACGCTCCGTCATACCAGCCATGAAGATGCTAGATTTGTGCACACTAACTTTCAGCCCACTCATACATGTAAATTTATTCAACCAATCAAGCATAGAGATAATACTCAGTGGCTCCCCACCAGAAAACAAAAGCAGATCATCTGCATATGCTAAATATGCTTTCAGATTTGCGAATAGATCGTGTAGCTCAAGCTTGTTCAGATCCTTAGACTCTCTCATCGCCATCGTCTTAACATCCCACTCCCTCGGTAGCACTCTCATCACTTTGCCAGTTCTTTGTTGGAGTATTCTTGTGAAGACTGGTCAGCTCGATCACAACAGCATTGATCTCTCATCAAATTCCACCATCGTCTCTCCCTCTCGCATCTTTATCGACTCATATTTCTGCTGGGCAACAGTTAGCTTGTTCTCTTTGGTTTTGTCGTTGCCTTCACAGATTTGAGTCAATTTCTCCCAGATCTCCTTGGCAGTGGCGCAGGTCTTTATCTTGCTGAACATGTTTTTATCTAGCGTCTTATATATAATTTCCTTCGCCACATTGTCCAAGTTGACTTTCTTCTTGTCCTCTGCTGTGTACTCCATTCGAGTTTTCTCAATCCACTGTAGAGCACCAGCAGTAATCGCCATAGCTGTATTATCCTTCATAATCTTCATGGGTCCATCTGTAATGACGTACCACATGTCATCATCTTGCACGGCCAAATGGGCTTGCATCATGATCTTCCAATCATCATACTCTTCCTTCGAAAACATAGGAATTTTGTTGTGAGAAGTACACATGTTAAATGTAAGTCACAAGATCAGATGTTCAATAACTGAGATGCAAATCATGATCTTCCAATCATCATACTCTTCCTTCGAAAATATAGGAATTTTCTTGTGAGAAATAGACATATTTAAATGTAAGCACAAAGATCAGATTGTTCAATAACTGAGATGACAAGGCTCTGATACCAATTATTAGGATCAAATGCTTACCACTAGGACAAAAGCTATAGCTGTTAGCCCAGGTGCAACTTTATTTCCTTATAATGTGGCAGCACAGAGTGCACCTATTATGTGCGTTAGGGTTGTGCTGTTAGGCCCATGAGTTAAGGGAGGTGCGTGTCTAACTGCTGGTGCTGTCTCAATTCCCTTAGAGATCAGTCTTACCCTTCCCCTACCTCCGGCCCTATCCCCAGCAGAGATAGTATTACCCATTAAGATCTGGCATCACACTTTTACAGCCCATATGGCCAACCAGATCAAGCGGCGCAACGTCAACAGCTTGACGTAAGAGAACTTCCCAGGAGGTCACCAATCCCAATACTGTTCTCACCCTTGCTCTGATACCAATTGATAGGATCAATGGAATCAAAAATATAGTTAAAATAAGCTTAGGAGTTCAGAAGGGGGGTTTGAATGAACTCCTTCGATTTTTATTTTTCCAAACCTTAAAACTGTTTTTACAAGCCTCGCTTAACTCGGATCTGAGTGACCAGATCTGAGGCTCTCAGTCCAAATCTGTTTTCTCGATTAACAGGTATTGTGTGGAAAGAAACCGATTAAACAGTGAACATTTAACAATAAATACGATGCAAGTAAGTAAAAGATAGAGTTGAGAGTTTGTTTGTGGAAGTTCGAACGTGAAGATCCTACGTCTCCTCTTCTTCCTTTTCAGGAAGGTTCCACTAGAATATTTGATGTGTACAGCTTCTATAGACACACGATCACTCAAGCCACGCTACAAGTGAACTCCTAGCAACCACAATCTCGCAGATACCACTGCTGATTACAATCAGATGAATTTTTGAACTGCTTCAGAAAGCACGTTTGTTACAGACTCTAATCAGATTTTACAATGAAAGTGATACAATAGAGTTCTGTAAATCTTCTGGTTTCTTTACAATGAAACTTGTTTACAAATGTAAACCAAAATATATCTCAAAGATTTTTCAAATATGAACTGAACGACAGTGTTCTTTGAGATGTTCTATCAGGACCGGAGCGCTAATCACAGATTTAATACTCATTTAATCATAATTACACGGAAGCATTCAAAATATGGGCTAAAAATTTTCGTTTTGGGCCTGATCCAATTTATCATTCAAAATAAGTTCATAATCAAAATAAGGATTTAAACACATAATTACAGCAACAGGTAATCAGTAACAAATACAGATCCCCTCCAAATACTAAAGGCACAGGACATCCCCTGGCTCAATATATCAATAAATATAACTGGGACTCAGAACGGGGATCTACCAGCTGTCGCTCCACTCTGTCCCGCTGGATTACCTGAAGAACCTGCAAAGGCCAATCACAGACCCAAGCAGCCCAAAAATAGGGAAAAGAAATGAGGTCAAACCTCAGTACGAAGAGCACTCATAAAACAGAAATTCATAAACATGCAACATTTCAATTTATGAGATGCATGAGGGTGCCAAAGAACAATCGGTCATCAAGGCCAACAACTCAGCTGGCAATCAAATCTCAAATGAGCCTCAAACACCATGCACAGCCAATCAGCCGGTGGATATCATCGATCCGTGATATTCAGGTCCGTCGACCATCACAGCTCAGTGGTCTTCAGGTGCGACAAATCAGCCGGCCACCACCTCGATGATAAAATTGGACCTTTCAGGCACGACAACTCAGCCGGCCGATCACAACGCTAGCTCGACTAGGGTCATCAATCAAATATCAGGCTCAATATGTATGCGTGAATGCCAGTCAATATCAGATCACAATATACATAATTCATACGTAACATAGAACAGATAATTCACATAACATCCAGGTCAAATCTGTTCACGTAATCACTCGTTCACAACATTCAGATCACACTATAATATTTCATGCTTATGCCAAAGCTGTTTAAAAAGCTCAATCCGTACCTCAAATCTCAGTACTACCTCGACAGATCACGCAGAACACACTCCAACAGCCTGCTCAGATCTGCTGCTCACGAGCTCCTCAAAAGCTCAACGCAAAAATGCCTACAAGCCCAAATTCAAAATTTCTAAAGCACAGAAGAACCACAGGACAACAATCGTGAAGATGCTCGAACCTGCAACTACTTCGAACTCCCTCAACTCGCCGATCTAAAGCTCCAAACTGGTATCAATCGAAATCCCTAAGGAACGCGAGCTCAGCACCACAAATCTTTCTTCAAATGGCTGCGTAACTCGACAAAAATCGACGAAGAAAAGGTTCAAATGAACAGTAAGGGTGGGTTTCGAAGATTCTCGGGAACAAGATAAGAAATGTCGGGTTCAAAATGACTAAGTGTAGATCGACATTTATATTTAAATCTCCCAGTCAAACCTACAGTGAAAGTCAACTACTAAAGTCAAAGCTGAATCTAGTATTCAGATCTCAGTGCTACTCAGATCTTAGCGCTAACTCAAATCTGCCTTCGCTACGCTATACTAGCGCAAAACCGTCGAATGACGTCGCGTTACCACAAAACAACGTAGCATAGGGGTCCCGCTCAAAATAACAGATCTCGCATAAAAGATCCGCTCGCGAACATCCAGATTTGGTCAAATCTGAAATCTTTAAACCGCACCGGTCTACCCCAACTCACGAACCGGACAGGTCCACACAGTAACATTGACCAACGCATGACTTTCACCAAACGACGCTGCACCAGAGTCCATTTCAACTCAGATCTGATGCTAGCTAACGACATCGTATCTCTTCTACTCAACCAACGCCAAATTTGATGTACTCTAACGACACCGTATTTCTTATACTCAAAACTACATCGCTTCACTTCCCTCTCAAGGCCAATTGCTCAAACACACGAGGGAAATCTCAAATCTGATTCTCGCTAGCACTTACGTGGGAATCCTAATAACTTACCTTCTCTAAGCCACCCGATAGCGACCAACAGTCCACATCTGATCTGTTGTACCTCAAATCCGAAAACCAGATAACTGACGTCTCCATTGGTTTATCCCCATCCAGATCTGATTAACCGATTAATCACCAATTAATAAATTTCTAGTCCTCACATTCTCCCCAACTAGAAAAGGTTTTCCTCTTCGAAATCAACTCTCAACAACAGATCAGAACCAAGAAAACACCAGAAAATCACCAAAACTAAAGCTCAAAACCAACCATCATATCTCAATGCTAATTCAAGTCACAAACCAAGAATACAAAACACTCAAACACGCAAGCAAAAAACTAGAAGATTACCTGGAATGCTACTGTCAAAACTCAAACAGATGAGGCCACTCCTGTCTCATATTTTCTTCAAATTCCCAGGTAGCTTCTCTTACCATGCTTGCTCCATTGGATCATCACCAATGGTATACTCTTGTTCCTCATCTGCTTCTCCTTCCTATCCAGAATTTGCACTGGATATTCAACATAACTTAAGGTCTGATCCAACTCCACTTCATCAGTTCTCAGCACATGGGAAGGATCTGGCTCATATTTCCTCAACATAGATACATGAAACACATCATACATCACTGCTAACTCATCAGGAAGCCGCAATATGTAAGCCAAAGACCAATCCACTCAACAATCTCGAAGGGACCAACGAATCTAGGAGCCAATTTACCCTTAAATCTGAATCTCATCACTTTCTTTAAAGGAGAAACTTTCAGAAACACTCGATTGCCAACCTCAAACTTTAAAGGTCTGTTCTTTTGTTAGCATAACTTGCATGACGATCTTGTGCAGCTTTGATGGTCCCAGAAATAGGATCACTAAGTGAATAGGAGTTCAGAAGGGGGGGTTGAATGAACTCCTTCGATTTTTCTATTTCAAAACTCTTTTAAAATGATTTGGATCTCAGTTTTATGCAAACTTCTCAGCCAACAATATTTGTGCGGAAAAAGGCCGATTGGTTTGTGAATAGTGAATAATGCGCAACAATAAATAAATGCTGTAAGTAAAAGATAGAGTCATGAATTTGTTTCTGGAAGTTCGGACTTCAATGTCCTACGTCTCCCCTTCTTCCTCCTCGGAAGGTATCACTAGAAGATTTGATGCAAGTAGGCAGTCTACAAACACCCGATCCCAAAGCCCACAGCTATGAGAACTCCTAGCACTTCACAACACTTCACGCAGACTTCGCTGCTGGTTTACAACACTTGATAGTTTTTCGAACTTCTTTACAAAGACAGTTCGTTACAGACTCAATCAAATACAACAATGAAAACACGTATTTGAGACTGTAAAAATCTTCTGGTTTCAACAATGAAACTCGATTACAACAAAGTAACCAGAAGATTGACTCGAAGATATTTCAATGAAGATCAACTGTTAGGTTCTTCGAATCTTTGAGCTTTTAAGAGATTTCAACAGAGTATAGCTCAAGAGAAAGTTTGACAGCGTGACCGCAATAGATAGATAGCGAAGTGTATTTTTCTTCAACACTGCTGCTGATATATATAGGCTTCTATTGCAACGGTCACAAAATTCTCCAAAGGAAATAAATCCCGTTTGAATTGCTGCCAAAATTGTACACCGTAATTGCTGCTCCACTACAAGGTAAATTGCTCACTGACAGAGCCAATTTGTCTTCTTTCCATATTTGTGCAAGCATGGAGAAACGGACTCTGTACATTGTACTATTTACCCAAAATAGTACCTAACTTGTCTCCTTAATTCCAGGCAACTGTACGATCTTACGAATCTTTTCCTTTTGAGTAAACGATCGTATTTGAATCAATTTGAGCTTGCGCCTGAAATAACTTTGATAACCAGCACTAACTCCATCAACGTTGTCAAAGATGCTTCGACTGGAATAACACTTGGAAGAAATCACTTGCTGAAATACATTTGTGTTTTTCCATCGACTGATTCCTTTAGAGTTAAAACCGATGTCGTGTCAACTTATTCAAGTGACACCGTTTTGTTATCTTTGCAATGCAGCTGCTGGTTACATCATCTGCTGGTAGATGTTCACTGTAGCCATCTGCTGAAATGAATCGCTGTCGTTTCAACTTATCCAAACGCTGTCGTTTCAACTTATCCAAACGCTGTCGTTTCAACTTATCCAAACGCTGTCGTTTCGCATTCTTCAACGACTCATTCTAAACAACTGCTGATCTCTTCAAGAAAGTATCTGCTGATTACTCTGTCGTGATTAACTGCTGAAAAGTAACTGTGCATCCCAACGACGTCGTTCCAACTTACTTAAACGTTGTCGTTTAGTAATCCTTAGCAAAAACACGCTAACACTTATGTTCCTGCTGATTGCTTACAAAGAAAGTATCTTCTGAATATCTCAAACCGTTCATCTGCTGATCGCATACCAACTGCTGATTTCTCTCGAATACCCCAACTGCTGAATTACCAATTGTTGATAAAAATACTCCTGTTAAATGCGACAACTGATTGTCCAATAGCAACTTGTCTTATTTTTGTTATCACCAAAACTAATAAATTTTGTCCTAACAATTTCCCCGTTTTTGGTGATGACAAAACTTCAGCAGCCGAGACAAAAAGATATGAAAAAATAAATTGCACACTATCTGCTGGAATGCAAACTTTCATTAACCAACAAAATTGTACATTAGATGTGTACAAAGATTTTCAGCAGAAAAGCAAATCTAATATTTTCTTCTCCTTTTCAACATCCTCGCCTCCCTCCTTCTTCTTTCTCTATCACGCTCAGCTGCTGCTTGTCTCTCAAGTAATTCTCTGTTACTATCAGCATCCAGCACTGTCTGTACAATATGTCTCTGAGCAATATCAACCCTTTGCGCAAACGTTGGAGTTCTCACAGCACTGTCTTCAATTTGATCATTCGAAGGCTGTTGGAGTCCTCGGCTGCCACTTTCCCCCTTTTTGTCAGCACCACCCCGACGGATATAATCAACAAGTTCGCTCAGTTGGGCATGAAGAATATTCTGATTTTCCTGTGCCTGACTTTGAAATTCGAAAAGCTGGTGGGAAATGGCTTCCTTGGTGGCCTCAACATCCTTTTGAACGTCATTTACGCGCGAGGCTAAGATGTCCACTTTAGCATTCACTTCCTGCACTTCCTTTCGCACATCCGCTAGTCCGACAAAGATAGAAGCATTTTGAGCTAAAATATTCTTGCGGAATTCATTGAAGCGCAGAGTCTGGACATCAGCAATGGTGCGACCTTCTTGGCGTGCTTCTTGAGATACATTTTTGAATAGTGCGGCTTGATCGCTCAGGGAGTCACGAAGGACTTGCTCAATTTTATGTAGCCTGGATAAAATGCCACTCTGAGATTCATTAACTTGCTCTGATAAAATATCTTGAAAATCGGCAAGAGCAGCAGAGATATCTGGAGAGACGGATGGTAGAGAGGACACAGCAGCATCGACATCTGACGCATCAAAGTGTAGAGAGGAAGAACTGTCAGCAGAGATTGGAGAATACGGACGCTGATCTAGAGAAAACTGTACACTTGGAACAACTTACTGAGCAAAAGATCGCTGAACACTACGTAAAGCTGTTCGTTCCAAAGAAATTGAAGAAAGAAAATCTGAAATATCTGCACTTGGTAGCCAATTAAACAGACTGAAATCAACTACCACGAAGCAAAACTGAGAGACTCTGAATGCAAAAACTGGATACTGTCGAGAAGCAACTTGAAAAACTGGTCCCCCCAACGTCAATCCTCTACACAAATTTACAGAACCAACTGGGAGGAGTCTCCGCGAAGCACAAAAGTTGACAACTTCAAAACAGACATCTGCCCATCTTTTCTTGAGCACTTGAAAAAGGCACTCACTGAAGGGAGAGTGTCATCATATCCTCAAAAATTTTAGAGCAACAAGTCTTTGTCCATAAAAGACCATGGGCGCGTGCCTCCTTAGCCAATTCCTCCAAAATAAAGAGGTGGAGGTCTGAAAGCAACTCTATAACTTTGAGATCAACCGCTGAGGAGCCTTGGCCAGGAACAAAATTGGCCCTCCAAGATTGCAAGAACTTCCACACCAATACCTCTCTATATTTGATCAAAATGTATAGCTTCCGCTGAATAGCTACCTGAGGCGACTCTGTTTCTCCACAGCACAAAACTTGCTCCTCCTTTTTGTACATATCCTCGATATTGAATGTTGCCAGTTTCCTCAAACTGAAAGAATGAAAGAATAGAGCGACTTCATCAATTATCTTGGCACGCAGCTCCACGAGTAAGTCAATATCAGCACAGAATAAGAAGAAATGCTCCTGAGCTGGATTGCCCTTAATAGGGTCTTTCTCCACCAAAATTGTCTTTCCTTTATGGTCAACAGGAATTTTAGGAAGGCTGCTTAGGAACCAAGTCCGTTCAGTAACACCGGAATCTTGATCTCTTGGCCCATCACAATCTTGGTAATTTCCATGCTAGAAGAGGGCAATGGAACATCGACTGGAATGGTCAAGATAATATCGTCCAGCGACATCTGCTCATCAGCATTGAGCAAGTCATCATTTACCGCTGACTTCTCCTCCAAACAGTGTACATGCTGGTCTCCATCAGCAGTACCAACATCCATGGGTACGTCTTCTTCATCAGTGTCACTAGCAGTGACCACTGGTCGTTCAGCAGCCCATTTCTCAATGAGATCTTCATAGGGAAGATCGAACCAATGTCTCTCTTCAGTAGCAGCTGGTTGATGTGTATCAGCAGATGCGTCAACTTCTCGAGTTTCTTCAATCACCTGCTGAATTATAAAATCCACGTCATCAGCAGATGAGCACCTTGTCTCCTCAGCAGGAACCTCCACTGCTGGTTCAAAACACTCTCTAACACTTGTCTCATCAATAGCTGATGGGTCCGCCATCTGTTCATCAATTTTCGTAGTAGGAGCATCAACCTCGGCATCGACTCCTTTTACACCATCAGTTGCACCAGCTGGTTGGTTAGAATTGTTCTCAGCAGATGGTGCAACAGTAGATGTCTCCATCATTTGAATAGGTACAGCCTCTTGTGCAACGACTACCATCTCCAGGGTAGAACGAGAAGTAATAGAGTTCTTCTTAATAGTTCTCTTCGTTTTAGTCACTGCTGCTCCAAAATCAGCAGCACGTCTTTTCTGCGAGACAGCCTTTGGCTTGGATGCCCCAAAAACTTCCTCAGCACCAGCTTGAGCATTAATAGAGACAAATCGATGCACAGTCTTGTTCGTGAGAATTTTGGAAGCTGGGAACTCTGAATATTCACCTAACTCCAGAGTTGGAATATTCTCCAGCAGGAGACTTATTTGAACTGCGAAGCCCTTGGCTTGCTTAGACCCTGGAGTCACCATCTTCTTAAGAATGCTGAACAAAATTTTGGCCCAGTTCATCCGAACTCCACAAACAATCGATGTGACTTTTTGCATGGTAAGACACGTGTCAACCATCCGTTAGCGCGTACAATTTTGAAAAATATTTGAAAAATTTTCAAATATTTTGATCGTACAGTGTAAAATATTTTCCAAGATTTTAATCAAATAAAGTGCAAAAAATAGATAACTTCGCGCCAAAGGTATAAAGTCACAACTGGTGCAAGGACATGTAAGAACATTCCTGCTGATTTAATATTTCTTTGAGGGTGGCAGGAGCTGGTCACATATAAGCATCAGCAGTATACATGCCACAACTGAGTATATCCAGTCGCAACATGTTCTGATGACGTCACGCTTATTAAATCAGCTCCTGGTTCCCCCTACGATTTGCAATCTCCAACGCGAGAAGCTTGTCTCAGCAGATAGTTTTATTGTTCCCCCTGAACAACAGACCTACTGCTGATTAAGCAATGGCTAATCAACCTGCAATATGCGTTAGTACACAAACAATCAAGGCAATTCAAGATGACCTAAAGTGTTTCTAAAATAAGAAAACTTAGCGTCCGGCAGAGGCTTTGTGAAAATATCAGCTACTTGCTGCTCAGTTGACACATACTCCAGCCGAACGTCCTTCTTTAGCACATGGTATCTGATGAAGTGATGCCTGATATCGATGTGCTTGGTCCGTGAGTGCAGTACATGGTTCTGGGTGATTGCAATTTCACTTGTGTTGTCACAGACAATAGGAGCTTCAGAAGCATCAATGCCATAATCCTTCAATTGATGTTGAATCCAGAGGATTTGTGCGCAACAACTGCCAGCAGCAAGATATTCCGCCTCAGCAGTCTACGTGGAAATTGACGTCTGCTTCTTACTAAACCAAAAGATCAATCGATCCCCTAAAAATTGACATGTTCCACTTGTGCTCTTGCGATCAATCCTGCAACCTGCGTAATCTGCATCACTATACCCAATTAATTCAAAGCCGGAGTCTTTGGGATACCAAAGACCCACGTTAAGAGTACCCTTAAAATAGTTCAATATTCGCTTTACAGCAATGTAATGCGATTGCTTTGGCTCTGCAGATCCAGCTTCATCTTTGTCAAGTTTGATCGTGGAACTCATGGGAGTCGCTGCTGCTGAACTATTTTCCATTCCAAATTTCTTCAGCAGTTCTTTTGTGTATTTGGCCTGGTTGATGAATATTCCATTCACCAACTGGCGCACTTGTAAGCCTAAGAAGAATGTCAGCTCCCCCATCATGCTCATTTCAAACTTATCCTGCATCAATTTAGAAAACTTCTTGCACAGTTTGGGGTTAGTTGACCCAAAAATAATATCATCAACATAAATTTGAACAAGTAATACATGGTCATCCTTAACAAATTTAAACAAAGTTTTATCTACTGTGCCTATTGTGAATTGATGCTCAAGCAGGAATTTTGTGAGTGTATCATACTAGGCTCTGGGTGCTTGCTTCAACCCATATAGAGCCTTGTCCAGTTTGTAAACAAACTCTGGATTTGTATGATCAACGAAGCCAGGAGGTTGTGCAACGTACACTTCCTCTGTCAAGACGCCATTCAGAAAAGCACTCTTGACATCCATCTGAAAGACTTTAAAGTCTTTATATGCAGCATATGCAAGGAACATTCTAATGGCTTCTAATATAGCTACTGGTGCAAATGTCTCATCAAAATCTATTCCTTCCATTTGCCTAAAGCCTTGTGCAACCAGTCTAGCCTTATTTCTTGTTACTATGCCATCTTCATTCAGTTTGTTTCTAAAGACCCAACGAGTACCTATGACTGAATGATTTTTAGGTCTAGGTACAAGTTGCCAAACTTTATTACGCTTAAACTGGTTTGATTCCTCTTGCATACCTTCTATCCAGCTTGGGTCTGCTAAAGCTTCATCTATTTGTTTTGGTTCTATATGAGAGATGAATGCAGAATCAAAAATGTCTTGAGATAGCTGGCCTCTAGTGCGAACAGGGGATTCGAAATTACCTATGACTTGCTCAGGTGGATGATTTCTATTCCACCGAAGATCAAGTCCAATGGGATTTGATTGTTGTTCCCCCTGTGTTGTTGGATGATTTGCAGCAACTGGATCAGCAGACACCAATTGATGTTGTGAATCGCTAGCTTGTGCGTCTGCTTCCTGCTGGTAGGGAGTGCTTGCTGCTGGTACATCAGCAGGTGGACTTGATGCGCTTCCTGCTGGTTCACCAGCTGGTAGCATTGATGCTTGTTGATTATCTCTTGCGACTGATTGATCAGCAGGAGATACCAATTGATAATTTCTCGCGACTGGTTGTCCAGCAGGTGAACTTGATGCTATTTGGGAATTGCTTGCTGCTGGTTGGCCAGTCGATTGTTGAGCTTCGTCTGATTGTATATTGCCTTGATTCTTCGACGCTTCTTCCCCAGCAGCTGGTGCACTTGTAATTCGATCCTGCGGCTGATCCATGTTAGTTAAATCAATAACCACTGGATTACCTGCTGGATCTTGTTGAACGTTGTTGTGCGTTGTGACCACTGCTGGTTGTTCCCCCTCAGCTGATTCTCTTTGTGCCACGTCATCGTCTGATTCTTCAAGACTTGTCGATTCCAGACGTGAACATAAATCGTGAAGGCTTGCAGCTGAATTTGACTTGAAGCTGGTTTCATCAAACACGACGTGTGCTGATTCTTCAACCGTTAAGCTTCTGCTGTTGAACACTCTGTATGCTTTGCTTACTGCTGAATATCCTAAAAAGCTACCTGCATCAGATTTTGGTTCAAAAGCTGTTAGATGCTTCTTGCCATTATTATGAATGAAACACTTGCATCCAAACACCCTGAATTAAGAAATATCAGGATTTTTGCTATTCCAGATCTCATAGGGTATTTTATCATGCATCCTATTGATCATTGATCTGTTCTGAGTATAGCATGTTGTATTAACTGCTTCTGCCCAGATTTTTTGCGAAATGCCTGAATAAGCAATCATGGATCTAGCAGCTTCTTTTAAAGTGCGTTTCTCCTCTCAGCTAAACCATTTTGCTGAGGAGTTCTAGCTGCTGAAAGCTCATTCTTTATTCCAATGTCATCCAGATAAGAAGATAATTTTGATTTAAAAACTCTGTTCCTCGATCAATTCTTATCCGGTTGACTGTACAAGATTTGTCATTTTGCAAACGTTTTAAAAGCCTAATCAACTGGTCAGCGGTATCAGATTTTGCATTTAAAAACACCACCCAAGTATATTTGGAAAAATCATCAACAACTACTGTGAGGATTGAGAATTTAGATTAGTGATTAATTGGTTTGATTTGGGAATTAATCACGTGCGTTTGCGAAAGAAATGAAGTTCCTGCTGTTGTAACAGATTTCAGCTTCCAGGAAGTTTCCTGCTGCGTGATTTGAGCCAGGAGAATCTGTTAGGTAAATTGAGGAATTGAGGTACGATTGAGCAGCCCTTAGCAGCTGGAGCATGAACATGTCTATTTTTCGATGTTGTGAATTTGGCTGCTGTGAATTACGTGAATCAGTATGTTGAATGATTGAGTTACATTCTGTTTTACGTATTGTACATTGTATGCATTGAGCATTGATATTGATTGGCATCATGCATACATATTGAGCCTTTGACAGATTGATTTGATTACCTGATTGGGTGCCACGTTGTGACTGGCCGATTGTTGAGTCATGCCCGAAAAGTCCAACGCTAACATTGGAGCGGTGACTATCGTATGCGAGTGTCTACCGCCGAGCTGTGATGGGCTGACGGGCCCCGATGATCCCGGACCGATGATTTCCACCGGCTGATTGGCTGTGTGTGGTATAGAGGCTTGATTTGAGTTTCCAGTTGATAGACTGGTCTAGCTATCCGAGTTCTTGATAGCCCTCATGCATTCATAGCATTGATTTGTAGCATGTTGCATGTTTACCTGCTTTGATAGCTCGTCGTACTGAGGCTTGACCTCGTATTTGTTTCCTGCTTTTGTTTTGTTTGGGTCTGTGTTGCCCATTTGCAGGAGCATTAGGTAATCAGGCTGGACTGAGTGGAAGTTCAGCTGGTCGATCCCCGCGTCCTTGAGTCCCAGTCTATATATGATATGTATTGAAACGGGGGATGCCCCGTGTTATCATGTATCGGGGATTTATGTTTTTGTGATTGATACTTGTTGTGTGGGAACTGAATCAACTCGTATTTTATTATTGCTATTTTGAATGTATGATTTGAAGTTCAGGCCCATATTATTTTGAAAATTTTTAAGCTTCCGTGATTATGCGCTTCTTATGTGTTAATTGTTAGTAATTAGCACGGGGCCTGACATTTTTGGTATCAGAGCTTAAACTGGGATAAGCTCGATTTCTTTTGATCACACTCGAGTCTAGGCACAGAGTTTTGATTTGATTTTGATTTCCTCTGTGACTTATGTGATCTATTATCTTCCTTGTCATATTATCTGCTGTGAGATCTTACCTCTACGCTTGTTTAGATGCCGCCCAGACGTGGAGGAGGTAGGAGGACTAGACGTTCTGAGGAGGAGTCTAGAGCAGGTAGTGATGATGACGCCCAGGTAGAGGACGTCACTAGGCAGATAGGTGGAATGGAGTTAGTCTTAGCCCGATTTCAGTGGACGAACCCACCGATGTTGACCGGTACTGAGGGTGGCGCTAGGGCTGAGGCGTGGCTTGTTCAGATGGAGGAGCTGTTTGATACCCTGGAGTATGCTCCAGAAAAGAGACTGATTAGAGGTACATGCTCTATTTATGATTATCCTGCGAGAGTTTTGTTTGACACTGGTGCATCACACTCCTTCATTTCTGAGATGTTTGTGTTTGAGCGTGGGTTGAGTTCTTCCCCACTGTGTGATGTTGTTTCTGTGTCTACTCCTGCCGGTGTGAACTTGTGGTCCCGAGAGGTAGTAGTAGATTGCCTGATTAGGTTTGATGAGCATGTTTTGGTGACAAATTTGATTGTGTTGGGGATTAGAGATTTCGACTGTATTTTGGGAATGGACGTGTTATCTAGCTATAAGGCAACCGTCGATTGCTTCGATGGTGTGGTGAGATTTCGCCCTGATGCGGGTGAGAGGTGGGATTTCTACGGCACGGATTCGAGGTCGAATATTCCCCTAGTATCCGCTATGGAGATGTTTAGCCTGCTATCGCTAGGTAATGCAGGATTCTTGATCTAAGCGCTCGATAGTTCCCAGGAGCAGCGCTTAGAGTTGAGTGACATCCCCGTTGTTCGAGAGTTTTCCGACGTGTTTCCAGATGAGATTCCTGGATTCCCTCCTCGACGTGAGATCGACTTCAGTATTGAGTTGGCGCCTGGTACCGCCCCGATTTCTAGAGCTCCTTACCGGTTGGCGCCCGCAGAGTTGAAAGAGTTGAAGGAACAGTTGAGTGATCTCTTAGAGAAAGGCTTCATCAGACCGAGTATGTCGCCTTGGGGAGCTCCGATTTTGTTTGTGAAAAAGAAAGATGACACTATGAGGATGTGCGTGGACTTTAGACAGTTGAATAAGGCCACGGTGAAGAACAAGTATCCTCTGCCGAGGATTGATGACTTGTTCGACCAGCTGCAGGGATCGGTTGTGTACTCAAAGATTGACTTGCGCTCTGGTTATCACCAGTTGCGAATTAGAGACGCTGATGTAGCAAACACGGCCTTCCGGACTCGATATGGGCATTTTGAGTTTCTTGTCATGCCTTTTGGATTGACGAATGCCCCTGCTGTCTTTATGGATTTGATGAATCGCGTCTTCAGCGAGTATATCGATCGGTTCGTTATTGTCTTCATAGACAACATCTTAGTGTACTCGAGGAGCAAGAGAGAGCACAAGGAGCATTTGAGACTTGTATTGCAGAGATTGAGAGACTCGCAGCTCTATGCCAAATTCAGCAAGTGCGAGTTTTGGCTCGACAGGATTATCTTTTTGGGTCACGTGATTTCGGCACAAGGAATTTCTGTAGATCCGAGCAAGGTCGAAGCGGTGCTTGACTGGGAGAGACCTCGGAATATTTCAGATATCCGCAGTTTCTTGGGATTGGCCGGCTACTATAGACGTTTCATTGAGAGGTTTTCTTCGATAGCCAGGCCTATGACGCAGTTGACTCAGAAAGATAAGAGATTTGTTTGGACTGATGAGTGCGAGTACAGTTTTCAGACGTTGAAGGAGAAGTTGACTACTGCTCCTGTTTTGGCTCTACCGTCTGGCTCCGGAGGATTTGTTGTGTGCTCCGATGCTTCTCTGAGTGGATTAGGGTGTGTGTTGATGCAGAACGGGTACGTGATTGCGTATGCGTCTCGACTGCCAGCAGGTCAAGGCTGAGAGGATGAGACCTGGTGGTTTGTTGCAGAGTTTGGAGGTGCCCCAATGGAATTGGGAGCACATCTCCATGGATTTCGTGACTCATCTACCTCGATCGAGTAGGGGATGTGATGCGATTTGGGTTGTGATTGATAGACTTTCGAAGTCAGCCCATTTCATTCCCTATGATGTGAGGTGTTCGATGAAGAAGATAGCGAAACTGTACATCGACCATGTGGTTAGATTGCATGGGGTTCCGGTTTCGATAGTGTCTGACAGAGATCCGAGGTTTACTTCTCGCTTTTGGAAGAGTCTGCAAGCAGCTATGGGTTCGAGATTGGCGATGAGCACAGCCTATCACCCACAGACAGACGGACAGTCTGAGCGGACTATCCAGACTTTAGAGGATATGTTGCGAGCGGTAGTGATGGATTTCAGCGGTGGCTGGCAGGATTCGCTTTCCTTGGTGGAGTTTTCATATAACAACAGCTACCAAGTCACTATTGGAATGGCTCCGTTTGAAGCTTTGTATGGTCGAAAGTGCAGATCCCCGATTTGTTGGGAAGAAGTTGGCGAGAGACAGCTTTCTACACCGGAGTTTGTTCAGCATATGAAAGATCAAATTGATTTGATCCGGAGTATAATGAAGGCTACCCAAGACCATTTCTCGAGTTATGCGAACCGAAGACGTCGACCGTTAGAGTTTGAGGTAGGCGATCGTGTGTTTCTCAAGATTTCTCCTTTCAAGAGCGTGATGAGATTCCGATTTAAAGGCAAATTGGCTCCTAGATTCGTTGGTCCCTTTGAGATTATTGAGCGGATTGGACAGTTGGCTTATAGATTGAGGCTGCCCGAGGAATTAGCCGCGATGCATGACGTGTTTCATGTGTCAATGTTGAGAAAATATGAGCCGGATCCGTCCTACGTTTTGAGAACTGACGAAGTTGAGCTGGATGCTGCTTTGAGTTATGTTGAATATCCGGTGCAGATCTTGGATAGGAAGGAGAAACAGCTGAGGAACAAGATAATTCCATTGGTGATGGTCCAATGGAGCAAGCATGGCCGAGAAGAAGCAACCTGGGAAGTCGAGGAGAAGATGAGGCAGGATTGGCCTCATCTGTTCGAGCTCTGAGCTTGCGAAATTTCCAGGTGAATCTTTGATTTTGCTTTGAATTTTGGTGCTGGTTTGAATGTTTGATTGTTCTTTCCTGTGTTGTCTTTGATTTCGAGGACGAAATCTCTTAAGTTGGGGAGAATGTGAGGATTGAGAATTTAGATTAGTGATTAATTGGTTTGATTTGGGAATTAATCACGTGCGTTTTGAGGATTTTGCGAAAGAAATGAAGTTCCTGCTCAATTTTTTAGCCGTGTGTTTTGAGGATTTTGCGAAAGAAATGAAGTTCCTGCTGAATTTTTTAGCGTCGCGTTGATTTTGGTGCAAAGCTGTTGATAGAAAGTTACTGTAGCTCCTGCTGGTGGAATTGGAATCAGCAGATATGGTGACATCAGCGTGACACATGAAGATCTGCTGGCTTTGGTGTGAATTGAAGTTGCTGCTGGCAGACATCGCACGTAGCATGAGAGTGAGAGAGGAAGTGACGCGTGTTAGTCAACATTTTGGAGCGTTGACTGTTAGTTTCAGCAGTTGCGCTTGTGTGAACGTTCAGCAGACGGTTTGAGAGCTATTCTCAAGAGCTGTCGATAGATATGATGACGTAGGCGTGACGTATCCATTGCTGCTGGTAGCGATTGCGTTGTTTTGGTTGCTGCTGATCAGCAGGCGCGCTTTTGCAAGAGCGTTGAGAAGCGGCGTCGTTTGATTAAGTGAAAACGCTGCGTTTTGGAGCTTTGTGTTTGAAGATCAGCTGTTAGCAGATTTGCTTACGTATGTAGAATGGCATCGTTTGGTTTAGTAGATGCGTCGTCGTTTTGAGAGTTTTCTCGCGACCAGCAGTTAGCTATTTTGAGGCGAGAGCTGTTGGCAGCTGGTGTCTGCTACGGCGTCGTTTTGATAAGTTGGAACGGTGTCGTTTTGAGATGTTTTGTGCGATTGCTTTTGTTGGTTGTTGCTGCTGATTTTTACGAAGGGAAAGGGGAAGATTGCTGCTGATAGACTTCTGCTGATTTCTTCGATAGATCTTGATGAATCAGCAGGTGAGATTTGAAGAGGTATTTATAGAAGTGTTGATCGACACTTAGAAATATTTTGAACCAGCCATATCTTATCTCTTCTTCTCAAAACCCTCGTCGAACTACTGTTCACCGTCACTTTCTATCGCATTTTGTCGTTGGTTCCGACCTCCATTTTTAGAGTTCTTGGTAGCGTTGGAAACCTCTCGAGAAGACCTTTCTTTTCCTACCAATCTTGGAGGCTGTGATGAGCTGGAGCGAAAACGCGAAACGGCTGATTTGAGCAGTAAGTTGCGCCGTGCGTTTCTATCCTTTGGGTGAGCTTTCTTTCGTTGGTTTGAGCTAAGATATTAGGTATCTTTGGCAGA
Organism: Dorcoceras hygrometricum; assembly: GCA_001598015.1. Lineage (NCBI taxonomy): Eukaryota > Viridiplantae > Streptophyta > Magnoliopsida > Lamiales > Gesneriaceae > Dorcoceras > Dorcoceras hygrometricum. Next base: position 235,983 of record KV010142.1, on the reverse strand, counting down.
TTTAAGCTTCTAGGAATTTTGAAGGGTAATTGTCGAGGAAGCTTCAAAGGCAGTAAGCTTGAGTTGTTGCTGGACGTGTCTTTGTTGGGAATCTGTTAGGTAATTCGAAGAGGAAAGGTACAATTGAGCAGCCCTTAGCAGTTGAGCATGAACATGGCTAGTTTTCAATGTTGTGAATTGGCTTACGTGAAATTTAATTGTGGAATTGATTGAGTTATACTTTGTTTCACGTATTATGAATTGTATTCTTTATGCATTGATATCGAATGGCATTCACGCATACATATTGAGCCTGAATTGACAGATTGATTTGATTACCTGATTGGGTGCCACGTTGTGACTGGCCGACTGTTGAGTCGTGTCCGAAAAGTCCAACGCTATCGTCGTAGTGGTGACTACCGGATTCGAGTGTCTACCACCGAGCTGTGATGGGCTGACGGGCCCCGATGATCACGGACCGATGATTTCCACCGGCTGATTGGATGTGTGTGGTATAGAGGCTTGATTTGAGTTGCCAGTTGATAGACTGGTCTAGCTATCCGAGTTCTTGATAGCCCTCATGCATTCATAGCATTGATTTGTAGCATGTTGCATGTTTACCTGCTTTGATAGCTCGTCGTACTGAGGCTTGACCTCGTATTTGTTTCCTGCTTTTGTTTTGTTTGGGTCTGTGTTGCCCATTTGCAGGAGCATTAGGTAATCAGGCTGGACTGAATGGAAGTTCAGCTGGTCGATCCCCGCGTCCTTGAGTCCCAGTCTATATATGATATGTATTGAAACGGTCGTACTGAGGCTTGACCTCGTATTTGTTTCCTGCTTTTGTTTTGTTTGGGTCTGTGTTGCCCATTTGCAGGAGCATTAGGTAATCAGGCTGGACTGAATGGAAGTTCAGCTGGTCGATCCCCGCGTCCTTGAGTCCCAGTCTATATATGATATGTATTGAAACGGGGGATGCCCCGTGTTATCATGTATCGGGGATTTATGTTTTTGTGATTGATACTTGTTGTGTGGGAATTGAATCAACTCGTATTTTATTATTGCTATTTTGAATGTATGATTTGAAGTTCAGGCCCATATTATTTTGAAAATTTTTAAGCTTCCGTGATTATGCTCTTCTTATGTGTTAATTGTTAGTAATTAGCAAGGGGCCTGACAACTACTAGGGTGTAGTTCATTCCCCCTAAGCTGGTTATAGAAATAGGACCAAAAAGATCCAAATGCAAAAGTTCTAAGCTTCGGGAAGAACGTTTACCGCCTTTTGTTTTGAAAGTAGATTTTATTTGCTTTCCCAGCTGACAAGCTACACAAATCTTGTCCTTTGAAAAACTGATTTTTGGCAGACCAGAAACCAAATCATGTTGACTCAATTTAGCAATTGTTTTGAAATGCAAATGATTCATTCTCTGGTGCCACAACCAGCTCTTGGAAGAGTCAGCTGCGAGGCACAATTGTTCAGGTGCCTGCTGATCTGACCAGTCGATAATGTAGGTGTTCCCAGAACATATACCTACCAACACGGTCAGACCAGTGGAGTTCTGAACTGTGCACGTGTGTTGTTGAAAATTAACAAGGAAACCTTTGTCACAAAGCTGACTGATACTTATCAGATTGTAACGCAAGTTATCAACAACAAGAATATCAGAAATAGAAATGTTACCATGGGTAAGCTTACCCTTACCCACAGTGTTACCATATGCATTATCTCCGAAGACAATTTTTGCTCCTTTGTGTGGGATCACATCTTTCAGCAGCTTCGGGTTTCCAGTCATATGTCTTGCGCAGCCGCTGTCCAGGTACCATATTTTTGATGTGTCTGCTGGTTCGTACCTGCTGACCTGCACGCAAGAAAATCACTTTTGGTACCCAATTTTACTTGGGTCCTGATTGGATTACCCCTTTCGGGACCCAGATTTGAACAATCCTCACGGTTTTTCCAGTTCTAGGATCCACGAAAGTATGTGCAAAATCACGTGCTGGTCTTTTGAGTTTTGGTTTCATATTTTGATCATGTTGATCTCTCCTCTGCTGAAACTTTTTCCAACCCGATTTAACCTTCTTTGAGTTATGCCACGACTGGTTAGGAACAAATGGTTTTTGACTAGCTTTCGCTTTGTCTTTGTCCAATCTGTTCTTTAGCCAGTTAGGCTTGAAACTCTCAGCTTTTGAAAGGCCGATACTTGCTTTTCCATTCTCGCTTAGCTTTGGAGAGTTTTGATTATCATATTTCATCGACTCAAGGCAGTTATATATCATGTCAGCTTTGACAAAGCTCATTTTATTGAACTTGTCATAGGCTGATCATGATTGAGTACTTGTTTCTCCTTCACTGAACTCACTGTTATTGAATCCCACACCAGTCTTATCATTGGCTAGTTTTTTACTCGTTCAGTTTGTGAAGAACTCGAGAAGAATGATTCCAGGAGCTCACCAATTGATTCAATGCTTCAATTTCAGCTTTGAGCTCACTGGTCTCATCTTTCAACATCTCATTCTCAGCTTGTAGCTTACTCAACTCAGTCTTTAGAATGTCAATATCCTCAAACTCATCAGAATTTGAGTCAATCGAACTACTCTTTAGACTCATGTTTTCGGCTTTAGCTTCCTCAAATGAGTGAGAAAGCTTCCTGTACTCTTTAACCATGTCATTTAGTGCTATGACAAGGTCATCACGTGTAAATTCAACATTCGAAAAATCAAATACCTCATCCAACACCTTGCGGTCATGCTTGCGACTGAATCTTTTGTTGCTGCTGGTCTTCATCCTTCTTTCGTTCGATCTTTCTTTGCCTTTGTCCTTGGACTTGTCCTTGGACTTATCAACATTTCTTTCATTATCTTCCTCATCACGTTTGTGTCGCTCTTCTTTCCTGTATCGATCGTCAGCTCTTCTATCATCTCGCTTGTATCTATCGTCTCTCTTGGTTCTGTTGCAATCAGCAGCGAAATGACCTGGACGATCACAGTTATAGCATTTCAACTCAGAAGATACTTTATCAGATTTATTATAATTATTGAAAGAGGTAGAAGGGTTGAAAGATCTTCTCAGGTATTTCCCAAACTTCTTAACGAAGAGGGACATGACATCGTCAGAAAGTTGATCTGCTGATTTGCTTGTGCTTGGAGAGCATGGTTCAGCAGTTGTAGCAGCAAGAGCTTTCGTCGGCTGGGAGGTTGATGGACCAGCTTCTGATCTTGTTTCCAGTTCGAACTCATATGCTTTGAGGTTGGCAAACAGATCATGAAGCTCCAGCTTGTTTAGATCCTTGGACTCTCGCATTGCCATAGTCTTTACATCCCATTCCTTTGGCAGTGCCCTCATTACTTTCAGCACCAGTTCACGGTTGCTGTATTCTTTGCCAAGACTATTCAACTCGATCACCACAGCACTGAAACGCTCGTCAAACTCCGGCATTGTCTCTCCATCTTTCATTTTGATCACCTCATACTTCTGCTGGTCTACAGTGAGTTTGTTTTCTTTAGTTTCATCATTGCCCTCGCAGATCTGGACCAGCTTTTCCCAGATTTCTTTTGCCGTGGCAAAAGTCTTGATTTTGCTGAACATATATTTGTCTTTGTCCAGCGTTTTGTATAGGATGTCCCTGGCCACATTGTCCAAGTTTGCTTTCTTCTTGTCATCATTGGTGTACTCATGTCTGGCTTTATCAAGAAACTGAGCCTCGCCATTTGATACAGAAAACGCCAGATTGGGCTTCATTATCTTCAATGGCCCATCAGTAATGACATTCCACATTTCATCATCCATAGCAGCAAGATGCGCCTGCATGCGAATCTTCCAGTCATCGTATTCATCTCTGAAGAACAAAGGAATCTTGTTTTGTGAGGTAGACATATTAGTATGATGCAAAGCACAAAGATAACTGTTCAATAACTGAGATTGCCTGCTCTGATACCACTTGATGGTCCCAGAAATAGGATCACTAAGTGAATAGGAGTTCAGAAGGGGGGGGGGTTGAATGAACTCCTTCGATTTTTCTATTTCAAAACTCTTTTAAAATGATTTGGATCTCAGTTTTATGCAAACTTCTCAGCCAACAATATTTGTGCGGAAAAAGGCCGATTGGTTTGTGAACAGTGAATAATGCGCAACAATAAATAAATGCTGTAAGTAAAAGATAGAGTCAGGAATTTGTTTATGGAAGTTCGGACTTCAATGTCCTACGTCTCCCCTTCTTCCTCCTCGGAAAGTATCACTAAAGATTTGATGCAAGTAGGCAGTCTACAAACACCCGATCCCAAAGCCCGCAGCTATGAGAACTCCTAGCACTTCACAACACTTCACGCAGACTTCGCTGCTGGTTTACAACACTTGATAGTTTTTCGAACTTCTTTACAAAGACAGTTCGTTACAGACTCAATCAAATACAACAATGAAAACACGTATTTGAGACTGTAAAAATCTTCTGATTCAACAATGAAACTCGATTACAACAAAGTAACCAGAAGATTGACTCGAAGATATTTCAATGAAGATCAACTGTTAGGTTCTTCGAATCTTTGAACTTTTAAGAGATTTCAACAGAGTATAGCTCAAGAGAAAGTTTGACAGCGTGACCGCAATAGATAGATAGCGAAGTGTATTTTTCTTCAACACTGCTGCTCATATATATAGGCTTCGATTGCAACGGTCACAAAATTCTCCAAAGGAAATAAATCCCGTTTGAATTGCTGCCAAAATTGTACACCGTAATTCCTGCTCCACTACAAGGTAAATTGCTCACTGACAGAGCCAATTTGTCTTCTTTCCATACTTGTGCAAGCATGGAGAAACGGCCTCTGCACATTGTACTATTTATCCAAAATAGTACCTAACTTGTCTCCTTAATTCCAGGAAACTGTACGATCTTACGAACCTTTACCTTTTGAGTAAACGATCGTATTTGAATCAATTTGAGCTTGCGCCTGAAATAACTTTGATAACCAGCACTAACTCCATCAACGTTGTCAAAGATGCTTCGACTGGAATAACACTTGGAAGAATTCACCTGCTGAAATACATTTGTGTTTTTCCATCGACTGATTCCTTTAGCGTTAAAACGATGTCGTGTCAACTTATTCAAGTGACACCGTTTTGTTATCTTTGCAATGCAGCTGCTGGTTAACATCATCTGCTGGTAGATGTTCACTGTAGCCATCTGCTGAAATGAATAAGCTGTCGAAGAACCAACTGTCTGCTGATATACTCTAAAGAATGCTTCTGCTGATTCTTCTAATCCAATCAATACGATGTCGCTTCAACTTATCCAAACGCTGTCGTTTCAACTTATCCATACGCTGTCGTTTCGCATTCTTCAACGACTCATTCTAAACAACTGCTGATCTCTTCAAGAAAGTATCTGCTGATTACTCTTCCTTGATCAACTGCTGAAAAGTAACTGTGCATCCCAACGACGTCGTTCCAACTTACTTAAACGTTGTCGTTTAGTACTCCTTAGCGAAAACACGCTAACACTTATGTTCCTGCTGATTGCTTACAAAGAAAGTATCTGCTGAATATCTCAAACCGTTCATCTGCTGATCGCATACCAACTGCTGATTTCTCTCGAATACCCCAACTGCTGAATTACCACTTGTTGATAAAAATACTCCCGTTAAATGCGACAACTGATTGTCCAATAGAAACTTGTCTTATTTTTGTTATCACCAAAACTAATAAATTTTTTCCTAACAAGCTTTCATTCTACTCCTAATCAACTCAATCCGATCTTTCATATGCTGCACAAATTCAAGAGTAGATAGATGTTTCTCACGAATCTCTTCCAAACAGATCGGAGATCTACATTTTCGACCATACAAAGCTTCAAATGGGGCCATCCCGATAGTCACTTGGTAGCTATTGTTATACAAAAATTCGACCAAAGACAAAAAATCTTTCCAGCTACCACTGAAATCCATCACTATTGCTCGTAGCATATCCTCCAAAATATGTATGGTCCTCTCAGATTGGCCATCGATTTGCGGGTGATAAGCTGTACTCATAGCCAACCTTGAACCCATAGCTGCTTGCAAGCTCTTACAGATTCGGGAAGTAAATCTTGGATCTCTATCAGACACTATCGAAACTGGCATTCCATGCAATCTAACCACATGGTCGATGTATAGTCTAGCCATTTTCTTCATAGAACACCTCACATGGGCTGACTTCAAAAGCATGTCAATCACCACCCAAATCGCATCGCATCCCCTATTCGATCGAGGCAAGTGAGTCACAAAATCCATGGCGACGTGCTCCCAATTCCATTGAGGCACTTCTAAACTCTGTAGCAGTCCACCAGGTCTCATTCTCTCTGCCTTAACCTGTTTCCAATTCAAACATCGAGCTACGAATCCGGAAATATCATTTCTCATGCCTTCCCACCAATAGTGAGACTTCAAGGCATGATACATCTTCTTCTCGCCTGGATGCACACTGTAACGACTACAATGGGCCTCGTTCAAAATGGTTTCCTTCAGATCAATCAAATTCTGAACAACCAATCTTCCACGAAATCTCAGGCATCCATCAGAAGCAACAGAAAAATTATCCGACTGACCATTCTGGGCCTTAATCTTCAATTCATGAATACACGGGTCAGTTCTCTATGCTGCTCTAATGTCTGAAACAATCTGTGGTTCCACCTGAAAAGAAGAAACCGCGAAATACTGATCATCTGGCTGAAAACGCCATCCAGAAGTCCCCAAATCCTCATGGAATTTGGATATACTCATCGACGTCAACATCGCAGGCTGGGCTTTCCTACTCAAAGCATCCGCTACTAAGCTCATCCGCCCAGGCTGATACTAAATCTCAGAGTAAAAATCCTTAAGCAACTCCATCCAACGATGTTGCCTCATGTTCAGATCTGACTGAGTGAAGATATACTTCAAACTCTTATGGTCCATGTACACCACGAACTGCTCACCATACAAGTAATGAAGCCAAATCTTCAAGGCGAAAACAATGGCACCCAACTTTAGATCATGAACGGGGTATCTCGTCTAATGGGACTTCAACTGTCAAGACGCATAAGCTATCAATCGTCCGTTCTGCATCAAAACACAGCCCAGACCATTCAGAGAAGCATCGGAGCAAACAACAAAACCTCCAGAACTCGAAGGCAAATCCAACACATGAGCAGTAGTCAACTTGTCAGGCCCCGTGCTAATTACTCACAATAACACTTAAATAAGCGCATAAACACGGAAGCTAAAATCAGGGCTTAAAAATTTTTCGAAATATTTTTGGCCTGAACGTAAAAACATACATTCAAAATATCGATAATCAAAATATAAGTTAACTCCAACTTATACAAACCAGGTAACAATAAATCTCAAGTCTAATACAAATCCCCAATACATAGAACACGGGGCATCCCCCGGTTCGATACATAATAAAAGTAGACTAGGACTCAAGAGAACGGGGATCGAGCAGCTGTACCACTACTCTGTCCAGCCTGGTTACCTGAAGATCCTGCAAATGGGTAACACAGACCCAAGACACAACGTAAAAACATACATTCAAAATATCGATAATCAAAATATAAGTTAACTCCAACTTATACAAACCAGGTAACAATAAATCTCAAGTCTAATACAAATCCCCAATACATAGAACACGGGGCATCCCCCGGTTCGATACATAATAAAAGTAGACTAGGACTCAAGAGAACGGGGATCGAGCAGCTGTACCACTACTCTGTCCAGCCTGGTTACCTGAAGATCCTGCAAATGGGTAACACAGACCCAAGACACAAAAGCAGGAAAACAAATACAAGGTCAAGCCTCAGTACGAAGAGCTATCAAAATAGCTAAACATGCAACATGCCATAAATCAATGCTACGAATGCATGAGGGATATCAAAGAATCGGATAGCTAGACCAGTCCATCAACTGGCAAATCAAATCAAGCCTCCATACCACGCACAGCCAATCAGCCGGTGGAAATCATCGGTCCGTGATCATCGGGACCCGTCAGCCCATCACAGCTCGGTGGTAGACACTCGAATCCGGTAGTCACCACTCCGATGATAGCGTTGGACTTTTCGGGCACGACTCATCAGTCGACCAGTCACAACGTGGCACCTAATCAGGTCATCAAATCAATCTGTCAAAGGCTCAATATGTATGAATGTATGCCAATCAATATCAATGCTCAATACATACAATGCACAATACGTAAAACAGAACATATATCAATCAAATCAACATGTCAGTTTCACGTAAGACGCAGCAGCAAGTCTCAAAACATCACTCATAGCATGTTCACGCCTAAGCTGCTAAGGGCTGCTCAAATCATACCTTCCTGCTCAAATCTACCTCAAAGCAATGCAGAAAAATACGGCCTGCCCAAATCTGATTTCCAACAAAGCGTAGTACTCAACAACCGAAACCTGGAAGTACACGCATAATAGAAATCAAGGAATGGCTAACACAAATCCACGGCCAACTCTCAACAAAACCCACGGCCAACAACCAAATCTCACTGCTGGAATTACCTAAGAACATCAATCACAGTCATGCCAACCATACAACTTAACA
>KV010142.1:217051-227408 GCA_001598015.1 Dorcoceras hygrometricum | reverse complement strand
GTTATGCCTAAAGCTGCTAAGAGCTGCTCAATTCGTACCTCAATTCCTCAATTTACCTAACAGATTTTCCTGGCTCAAATCACGCAGCAGGAACTTCCTGGAAGCTCAAATCTGTTACAACATAGCTAAAATCTTAGCTCAATCTCATCATAAGTACGCTAATCCTACGGCCAGAAGTTTAATTCAATTCCTATGCTTCTACGCAGGCATTAACTACTAACAACCGAGCTCAAACTACAAGAAAAGCTCACCCAAAAATCTCAAAAGAACCAACTGCTGAATCTACTCAACGAAACCAGCAATTCACGAACGAGCAGGGCCTTCGGGATCTCTCAACTCGTCGCTCCTATCTTCCAAACTAGCATCAATGGAAAGAGCAAGTCTCAAGGAGTCCAGCACCACCAAGAATGTCAAAAACGAAAGGCTGGAATCAACGGGAAAAGGCAATAGAACACGACGGTGAACAGTAACTCGACGAGGGTTTGGGGAAGAAGAGATAAGAAATATCTGGCTCAAAATAATTCTAAGTGTCGATCAAAACTTCTATAAATACCTCTTCAAGCCTCGCCTGCTGATTCACCAAGATCTATCGAAGAAATCGGCAGAAGTCTATCAGCAGCAAACCTCTCTTTTCCCTTCGTAAAAATCAGCAGCAACAACCAACAAAAGCAATCGCACAAAACATTCCAAAACGACACCGTTCCAACTTATCAAAACGACGTCGTAGCAATACCCAGCTGACAACAGCTTTCGCAAGCCAAAACCAAGAGCTGTTAACAGCTCTCTCTTCACAATCTATCTGCTGGTCGCGAGAAAAATACTCAAAACGATGACGCATCTACTAATCCAAACGACGTCACTTTGATTAAGTAAACAAAGCTGCCCACAGCTGATCTTTCAAACACGAAGCTCAAAACGCAGCGTTTTCACTAATTCAAACGACGCCGCTTCTCAACACTCTCATACAAGCGCGCCTGCTGATCAGCAGCAACCAACAATGCACAACTTACTACCAGCAGCAAGGAGTGCGTCACGCTTACGTCATCATATCTATCGACAGCTCTTGCGACTAATTCCTCAACAAAAGCGCAGCTGCTGAATCCAATAGTCAACACTCCAAAATGTTGACTAACACGCGTCCCTTCCTCGCTCAATCTCGCTCTAAACGCAATATCAACCAGCAGCAACATCAACTCGAACCAAAACCAGCAGATCTTCATACGTCGCGCTGACGACATCGCTGCTGTTACAAAATTCACCAGCACGAGCTACAGTAACTTTGACCAGCGTTGACTTTACCCAAAAATCGATATTTCTCATTCTTAACTAGCGCTGCTGCTGAGGAAATCGGCAGGAACCATATTCTTTACGCAATTCCTCAAAAAAAATACGTGATTAATTCCCAAATCAAACCAATTAATCACTAATCTAAATTCTCAATCCTCACACTCATAGCATGTTCACGCCTAAGCTGCTAAGGGCTTCTCAATTCGTACATTCCTACTCAAATGTACCTCAAAGAAACACAGCAAGATACGGCCTGCACAATTCTGATTCCCAACAAAGCGTAGCACTCAACAATCGAAACTTGGAAGCATACGCATAACAGATTTCAAGTAATGGCTAACACAAATTCACGGCCAACAACCAAATCTCACGGCTGGAATTTCTCATACACAAACCATACTTCAATCCTACCCAAACAACTTAACATGAAGCTTAAAACAAGGTTAGGAACAAGATTCCACAACATGAATCTAAAGCTACCTACACGCACCACACACAGTCGCAAAATCAGTAGCTTCGCGTTCTCGTTCCAGCTCACTACAGCCTCCAAAAGTGGTATGGAAAGAAAGATCTCTTCAAGAGGTTTCCAACACAACATCAAACATGAAAAACGGTGGTCGGAATCAACGGGAAATCGCCGGAGAAGCTATCGATGAACAGTAACCCGAGGGTTTGGAAAGGAACGAAAGTCGGGAGGAAAATAATTGCTAAGTATGGAGTCTGCTTCAATAATTGAAGGCCACGCTTCTTATCTAACGCGAGAGAAATCTGCTAAAATATCCACAGACAAAACAGATTTCAAGCCTTCTCAACGCAACACAACCACAGATCCCATAAGCAGCGCTCAATTCGCTAAACAGCGCTCACAAGCCCAAAACGACACCGCTTCAAGACAACGGAGAAGTCTGAAACGTTAAACACAAACGCTGGAATCTGGAAAAAAACACGCTGAAAGCTGATCGCTTAACACTGGTGAAATCTGAAATGCAACGCTATGCATTGTCCCGTGCACATCGATACGACGTCGCATCATCCACCACGCCAACGCCCAACAGATCTCTCTCACACAAACAGATCCCTCCAATAAGTGCCAACTAAAACGACAGCGTATAGGTAAAAACATATCTCACAATCAACGCTAAGGACAAAACGACGACGTATCTCCAAAACAGATCTCTCCTCATAAATACAACGCTAGCGCTCAAAACAGACGTCAACTCTACATGTTGACCAATACAAGAAATCTGCTTACGTCACACACTAGCGCTACCAGCTCTCTACACGCAAACGTCTTCCCGTGCTCAAACAACGAAACCAGATCTCTCCTAAGAACACGCTAATGAACCAGCGATCACTCGAACCAGATTTCTCGAAACTCAACCAGATCTCACCGATGCCGAACAGATTTCACCTCAAAACAGATTTCTTCGAAAATTCAGATTTCAACTCAAAATTTCCGAAATTTCCAGAATTGTTCTAAATGAGATTCCAAAATTCCTCAAATACTCGATTAATTCAACAATTAATCCTTTAATTAAATTTCCAGGTCTCACATTTCTCCCCCACTAAAAAGGATTTCGCCCTCGAAATCAAAGGCAACCAAGGGCAGAACAAACAAACATGCATATCAGCACAAAAGCTACTCAAATTCGAAGCAAAAACCAGAAATTTACCTGGAAAAATTCGCACGATCAGTGCTCAAACAGATGAGGCCAGTATTGTCTCATCTTCTCCTCCACTTCCCAGGTTGCTTCTTCTCGATCATGCTTGCTCCATTGGACCATCACCAACGGAATTATCTTGTTTCTCAGCTGCTTCTCCTTCCTATCCAGAATCTGCACCGGATATTCAACATAGCTCAAAGCAGAATCCAGCTCAACTTCGTCGGTTCTCAAAACATGGGACGGATCTGGCTCATATTTTCTCAACATAGACACATGAAAGACATCATGCATCGCTGCTAATTCCTCGGGCAGCCTCAATCTATAAGCCAACTGTCCAATCCTCTCAACAATCTCAAAAGGACCAACGAATCTGGGAGCCAATTTGCCTTTAAATCTGAATCACATAACACTCTTGAAAGGAGAAATCTTGAGAAACACACGATCGCCAACCTCAAACTCTAACGGTCGACGTCTTCTATTAGCATAGCTAGAGAAACGGTCTTGAGCAGCTTTCATTCTACTCCGTATCAAATCAATCTGATCCTTCATGTGCTGGACAAAGCTGTCTCTCACCAACTTCTTCCCAAAAAATCGGGTATCTGCACTTTTGACCATACAACGCCTCAAACGGATCCATTCCGATAGTCCCCTGATAGCTGTTGTTATACGAAAACTCAACCAAAGATAGCGAATCCTGCCAGCCACCGCTGAAATCCATCACAATTGCATGCAGCATATCCTCTAAGGTCTGGATAGTCCGCTCAGACTGTTCGTCTGTCTGTGGGTGATAGACCGTACTCATAGCCAATCTCGAACCCATAGCTGCTTGCAAACTCTTCCAAAATCGAGAAATGAACCTCGGATCTCTATCGGACACTATCGAAACCGGAAATCCATGCAATCTAACCACATGGTCGATGTACAGCTTCGCCATTTTCTTCATAGAGCACCTCACATCATAGGGAATGAAATGGGCGGACTTCGAAAGTCTATCAATCACAACCCAAATAGCATCACATCCCCTGCTCGATCGAGGTAGATGAGTTACAAAATCCATGGCAATGTGCTCCCAATTCCATTGGGGCACTTCTAAACTCTGCAGCAATCCGCTAGGCCTCATTCTCTCAGCCTTGACCTGCTGGAAATTCAGACATCGAGCAACAAAACCAGAGATGTCGCTCTTCATACCCGCCCACCAGTAGAGAGACTTCAAGGCATGATACATCTTCCTCTCGCCCGGATGCACACTGTACCGACTACAATGCGCTTCATTCATGATGGTCTCTTTCAAATCAATCAGGTTCGGAACCACTAGTCTCCCTCTAAATCTCAGACAACCATCCGAAGAAACTGAGAAGTCATTAGACTGACCATTCTGGGCCTTAATCCTCAACTCATGGATATAGGGATCAGTCCTCTGCTCCTCCCTGATGTCATGCAAAAGCTGTGGCTCAACCTGCATCGTAGAAACCATAAAGTACTGATCGCTCGGCTGAAATCTCCAACCAGAAGTACTCAATTTCTCATAGACTCTCGAAGCATTCAAAAACGAAAGCATCGCAGGCTGGGTCTTCCTACTCAATGCGTCGGCAACTGAGTTCATCCGCCCAGGCTGATACTGGATCTCACAGTTAAAGTCCTTGAGCAATTCCATCCATCGTCGCTGCCTCATGTTCAAATCAGACTGCGTGAAGATATATTTTAGGCTCTTGTGGTCGTTGTACACCACAAATTCTTCACCATAAAGATAATGCCGCCAAATCTTCAAGGCAAACACTATCGCAGCCAACTCTAAATCGTGAACAGGGTACCTCGTCTCGTGAGGCTTCAATTGTCGAGACGCATAGGCAATCACGTACCCGTTCTGCATCAGAACACATCCTAAACCATTGAGAGAAGCATCGGAGCACACCACGAATCCTCCGGATCCAGACGGTAGAGCCAACACAGGAGCAGTAGTCAACTTATCCTTCAACGTCTGAAAACTGTTCTCGCACTCATCAGTCCACTCAAATCTCTTATCCTTCTGAGTTAACTGATTCGGAGGCTTAGCTATCTAAGAGAACTTCTCGATAAAACGCCTATAATAGCCAGCCAAACCCAAGAAACTACGGATCTCAGAAACATTCCTAGGTCTCTCCCAGTTAAGAACTGCTTTGACCTTACTCGGATCTACTGAAATCCCTTGTGCCGAAATCACATGACCCAAAAAGATAATTTGGTCCAGCCAAAATTTGCACTTGCTGAACTTAGCATAGAGCTGTGAGTATCTCAATCGCTGCAACACCAGTCTTAAATGCTCCTTATGCTCTCTCAAGCTCCTCGAGTACACCAGGATGTCATCAATGAAGACGATCACGAACCGATCAATATACTCGCTGAAGACGTGATTCATCAAATCCATGAACACAGCTGGGGCATTCGTCAACCCAAACGGCATGACAAGAAACTCATAATGCCCATATCTATTCCGGAAAGATGTCTTCGCCATGTCAGCGTCTCTAATCCGCAACTGGTGATAACCAGAGCGCAAATCAATCTTCGAGTACACGACCGATCCCTGCAACTGATCGAACAAGTCATCAATCCTCGGCAATGGATACTTGTTCTTCACTGTTTCTTTATTCAACTGTCTGAAATCCACACACATCCTCATGGATCCATCCTTATTTTTCACGAAATTGGAGCTCCCCAAGGCGACATGCTCGGTCTGATGAAGCCTTTCTCCAAGAGGTCTCTCAATTGATCCTTCAGCTCTCTCAACTCTGCTGGCGCCAACCGATACGGAGCTCTAGAAATCGGGGCGGTACCGGGCACCAACTCGATACTGAAGTCGATCTCACGCCTCGGAGGGAATCCAGGTATCTCATCTGGAAACACGTCGGGAAACTCTCGGACGATCGGGATATCACTCAACTCCAATCGCTGCTCTTGGGAGCTATCAAGCGCGTAGATCATGAATCCAGCGTTACCTAGCGATAACAGGCTAAACATCTCCATGGCGGAAACCAGCGGAATCTTCGGACGCGAATCAGCACCATAGAAATCCCACTTCTCACCCGAATCTGGGCGAAATATCACCACACCATGGAAGCAATCAACTGTAGCCTTATTGCTAGAAAGTACATCCATCCCCAAGATACAATCAAAATCTCTAATCCCCAAAACAATCAGATTGGAGACCAAAACATGCTCATCAAATCTAATCAGACAATCAATCACTACATCTCGGGACCACAGAAGTACACCAGCAGGAGTAGACACAGATACGACATCACACAATGGGGATGAACTCAACCCATGCTCAAACACAAACAACTCAGATATGAAAGAATGTGATGCACCAGTGTCAAAAAGAACTCTCGCAGGATAATCAAAGATAAAGCATGTACCTCCAATCACCATGCCAGGCGTCTCCTCAGCCTGCTCTCTGTTCAAAGCATTCACCTGAGCCTGCTGGGGAATCTGAAACTGAGGTCGGGAAGGTCCTCCAAACCTAGACGGCTCACGAGGCTGAAATCCAGATCGCTGGGACTGAACAAAAGGCTGTTGTCACTGCGAAGAACCACCAGCGGAACCACGCTGCGACTGACCAGAAGACCGCCCTCCTATCGAAGGACACGCCCTAGCGAAATGTCGCGGCTGACCACAAAGATGACAAAGCCCTCTAACTTCACGACACTGCGAAGTCTCATGTATCCCTCCGCAATGCCCAAAAAAACACCGCTAGAACCACTGCCTGAAACGCTACCAGAACCAGAACTCACGGACCCAGAGGAACTCGAATGGCCCTTCTTCTTGAATTGCTTCCCTCGATGTCGAAACTGCTGGCGACTCGACTGCTGTGACCCTTGAGGAGACTGATACGACCGCGACACCGCCTGCTCTGGCTGAGAAGCACGCCCAGTTGTCTGCTGCACCGGAGCCTCGGGATCCATCAAACTCTCCTCAATATCAACCACATTGTTCACAGCTTCCATAAAGGTCTCCGGGGACCCAGAAAACACCATCCGGTAAAGATCAGGTCTCAAGCCCTTCAAGAATTTGTTCCTCTTTGTCCGCTCTTGGTTCGCTACATGGGGCATGTACACCAAAAGCGCAGAAAACTGCCTCGCATACTCGGCCACTCGCATGTTACCCTGCTTGAGGTTGTCAAACTCTCGCTCTCGGCTGGTGAAGTAGGACTCCGGGGTATATTCCTGACGGAACGCCTCACAGAAACTCTCCCAGGTTATCACTGCCACACTATCACGAAGCATCCTAGAAGTACCCCTCCACCAGCGCTGTGTGTCATCCCGCAACTGCAGAACTGCCAACTTTAGTCTCTTCTCCGGAGCGTACGCCAAGGTATCGAATAGCTCCTCCATCTGGACTAGCCATGCCTCAGCTCTCGCACCGCCCTCAGTAGCAGCAAAAGCCAGAAGGTTCGTACGCTGAAATCGAGCTAAAAATAGTTCCATCTCACCAATCCGTCGAGTCACATCATCCACCCGATGAACATCCTCATCACTATCTGGAGCCCTAGACCCCTCGGCGGAACGTCTAGATCTACCTCTTCTCTGCGGCATCTACACAAATCTAGAGGTAAGGCTAACAACAGATATAACATCAAGGCAGATAGTAATCACATAAGTCACAGAGTCAATCAACAATCAAATCAAACTCTGTGCCTAGACTCGAGTGTAATCAAAAGAAATTGAGCCTATCCCAGTTTAAGCTCTGATATCAAAAATGTCAGGCCCCGTGCTAATTACTCACAATTAACACTTAAATAAGCACATAAACACGGAAGCTAAAATCAGGGCTTAAAAATTTTTAGAAATCTTTTAGGCCTGAACGTAAAAACATACATTCAAAATATCGATAATCAAAATATAAGTTAACTCCAACTTATACAAACCAAGTAACAATAAATCTCAAATCTAATACAAATCCCCAATACATAGAAACACGGGGCATCCCTCGGTTCGATATATAATAAAAGTAGACTGGGACTCAAGAGACCGGGGATCGACCAGCTGTACCACTACTCTGTCCAGCCTGGCTACCTGAAGATCCTGCAAATGGGTAACACAGACCCAAGACACAAAAGCAGGAAAACAAATACGAGGTCAAGCCTCAGTACGAAGAGCTATCAAAACAGCTAAACCTGCAACATGCCATAAATCAATGCTATGAATGCATGAGGGCTATCAAAGAATCGGATAGCTAGACCAGTCCATCAACTGGCAAATCAAATCAAGCCTCCATACCACGCACAGCCAATCAGCCGGTGGAAATCATCGGTCCGTGATTGTCGGGGCCCGTCAGCCCATCACAGCTCGTTGGTAGACACTCGAATCCGGTATTCACCACTCCGATGATAGCGTTGGACTTTTTGGGCACGACTCATCAGTCGACCAGTCACAACGTGGCACCCAATCAGGTCATCAAATCAATCTGTCAAAGGCTCAATATGTATGCATGTATGCCAATCAATATCAATGCTCAATGCATACAATGCACAATACATAAAACAGAACATATATCAATCAAATCAACATGTCAGTTTCACGTAAGACACGGCAGCAAGTCTCACAACATCATTCATAGCATGTTCACTGTTAGAGTAGATGCCCAACTAGCCAACTTGTGGCGTGTGGGTTTATAGACTCTTGTATATGACAATCTTAATATATGATATTCGCATTTATTCATATGGAATTCTTTACTTTCATTGTGTTGTATGATGATTAACAATTGCGTTGAGTAAAGACCTAGAATGCACTATAGTGTTTGTTAGATGTGATAGTGGGTATGACGGCTATCATGAAACACATCTAATAGTCACTGTGCATTCTGAATTAGTTCCTAGTCGATTGGGCCGTCAAAATGAGGATAAGGCCGCCCGAGCTCGAGACTAGTATCTGTGATGCGAAGTACCATGTTTCATTGGTAGGGAACATTGTGATGTTCTGAGCATGCAGATAGATAGTGACCTGGTGATCTATCGAACTACCCTCGTTCGGACTTTCCAAGTGGTTACCATTTGTCGAGTGGATAAGTCCGAGGTCTTGGTTGTACTGATTAGTCCTCACGACTCGAAACGCCATTGAGACTCTACATGATAGGCGTATCACTTTGACTCGTTTGCCGACTCACTTGGGGTCATAAGGCGTCGGGATTGGGTGAGACCCCGATGCATGTAGGAGTCGATGCATCGTTGTCGAGGATTCACCGCTCGCAGACATGCGTGGATATCCTATGCTATCTGAGGGGATAATAGTGTATAAATCTCTGGCCAGAGTACTAGAAGTGTTTTAGGTAAATGGTTTTACCTAGTTACACTCACGATGTCACTATTCGATCTCCAAGATGTATGCATAGCTATCGGATCTTTAGCGACTCTCGATTTACCAATGGTCGTTGATCTGATCGGGATATATGGATTGAAAGTACCGTACTGTACGCTAACCACGACTAACTGGTTCTTGCAGGCACTATCAGTGATACCTAGGGGATCATGGGGTGATGTTGCTAGACGATCTTACCATGATCCGATGGGCAAGTCCGGAATTGTGATTCCGGAGCCACAATGGTTGTGGGCCCGCGGCTAGCTGTATCCCTGAACCATTGAGGGTCACACAAGTACTGGATTCGAGATTCCCGCACGGATACTGAGCTCAATGTGAGCATGAGAAGAGGATTTTGGGGAGTGCGACTTCCTAAAAGACAACAGGGGTCAAATTGTGATTTCCCGCTGTTGAGGGGCAAAACGGTCATTTTGCGCTGGGGTTCTGAAAAATGGTTTTTCAGATCATAGTATTCAGTTTTGGAAACTGAGTCGATCGGTCCGATCTGATCGGCGATCGGAGTTATGATGAAGTCACGATGATAGGGATGAACCGAATGTTCATCCGTTGGACCCGGGCCCATTGGGCCGGTCCAAGCCTATGACTAAGTCTATTTAATTAGACTTAAGAGTTTCATAACTTACAACTACAATAATAATTAACCCTAACCCTAGTCTCTCTAAAAGCCACCGCCTCCCTTCCTCTCCTCACGCAGCCGCCGCCGGCGCTTGTCGCCGTCGCCGCCGCCTCCTTCGCCGGACTTGCTCCGGCCAACTTTTCGAGGAGAATCCGTTTGTGATAAAATCCATCAGTCTTCTAGTGCAGGCTGATCGGAGGGAGATAGTTTCCGGTCGTGGACCTGATTGACGTAATCTACCGCCGCCTACCGTGAAGTGCCGGTTTCCTCGCGAAACTGGTCGGAGCCAGGCACGAGTCGCCAGCAAGGTAGTCATCTAAACACCCTATGAATGTCATAGCCTGTTGATTATATAATTGTATTGATCGTCTCCCGGCCAAATTTTTGTTCTTCCGCTGCCTCGCCGGGAGGCGTGATCCGGATCCGCCGCGGTTCCT
>KV010142.1:189624-202661 GCA_001598015.1 Dorcoceras hygrometricum | reverse complement strand
CACTTACGAAGCCCTTGTCTGGACCGTTGTTTGAAAAACATCGCGAAACAATGGGACTGCGTCTGATGAGTAGTTGGCTTTAGGGCAGGTGGGAGATTGTTAGAGTAGATGCCCAACTAGCCAACTTGTGGCGTGTGGGTTTTATAGACTCTTGTACAAACAGTCTTTATATATGATATTCGCATTTACTTATATGGCGTTCTTTACTTTCATTATGTGTGTAATGATTTACAATTGCGTTGAGTAAAGACCTAGAATGCACTAAAGCGTATGTTAGATGTGATAGTGGGTATGACGGCTATCATGAAACACATCTAATAGTCGCTGTGTATTCTGAACATGTTCCTATTCTGAACATCTAATAGTCTCTGCGATGCGAAGTACCATGTTTCATTGGTAGGGAACATTTTGATGTTCTGAGCATGCAGATAGATAGTGACCTGGTGATCTATCGAACTACCCTCGTTCGGACTTTCCAAGTGGTTACCATTTGTCGAGTGGATAAGTCCGAGGTCTTGGTTGTACTGATTAGTCCTCACGACTCGAAACGTCATTGAGACTCTACATGATAGGCGTCTCACTTTGACCTATTTGCCGACTCTCTTGGGGTCATAAGGCGTCGGGATTGGGTGAGACCTCGATGCATGTAGGAGTCGATGCATCGTTGTCGAGGATTCACCGCTCGCAGACATGCGTGGATATCCTATGCTATCTGAGGGGATAATAGTGTATAAATCTCTGGCCAGAGTACTAGAAGTGTCTTAGGTAAATGTGTTTACCTAGTTACACTCGCGATGTCACTATTTGATCTCCAAGATGTATGCATAGCTATCGGATCTATAGCGACTCTCGATTTACCAATGATCGTTGATCTGATTGGGATATATGGATTGAAAGGACCGTATTGTACGCTAACCACGACCGACTGGTTCTTGCAGGCACTATCAGTGATACCTAGGGGATCATGGGGCGATGTTACTAGACGCTTTACCATGATCCGTTGGGCAGGTCCGGAATTGTGATCCCGGAGCCACAATGGTTGTGGGCCCACGGCTAGCTGTATCCCTGAATCATTGAGGGTCACACAAGTACTAGATTCGAGATTCCCGCACGGATACTCAATTCAATGTGTTGAGCACGAGAAGAGGATATCGGGAAGTGCGACTTCCTAAAAGTCAACAGGGGTCAAACCGAGGTTTCCCGCTGTTGAGGGGCAAAATGGTCTTTTTGCACTGGGGTTCTGAAAAATGGTTTTTCAGATCATAATATTCAGTTTCGGAAACTGAGTCGATCGGTCCGATCTGATCGACGATCGGAGTTACGATGAAGTCTCGGTGGTGGAGATGAACTGAATGTTCATTGTTGGACCTGGGCCCGTTGGGCCGGTCCAAGTCCAACACTCAAGCTTATTTAATTAAGCTCATACCAAGACTTGATTAATTAACTCATAATACAACTTGACCTAACCCTAGACACAAAGTAGCCGCCTCCCCTCCTCTCTACACACGCCGCCGCCGCCGCCGCCTCGAGTCGCCGGAATTTGTTCCGGCCGATTCGAGGAGGAGAATCCGTTCGTGCAGAATTCGTCAGTGCTTCTAGTGCAGCCTGACGAAGGAGTCTCGGTTCTAGTCGTGGACCGGATTGGCGATTATCTACCGCAATCTACCGAGAAGAGCCGGGTTCTTGTAATTCCGGTTGGAGCCAGGCACAAGTGCCAGCAAGGTATTCGTTTTGAACATCCTATGAATGATGATATTTGTATTGTTGTTTTTTCGTATTGATCGTCTCCCGGCTGTTATCCTTTTGTTCTTCCGCTGCCTCGCCGGGGGCGGATCCGGATCCCCAACAACTCCTCCTCCGGAGCCACTACCACCAGAGCTAACGGAACCAGAAGAACTCAAATTCGATCGTCTCTTGAACTGCTTCCCACGAGGCTTAAACCTCTGGCGATTCGACTACTGCGAAGTCTGGGGAGGTTGAAACAAAGGCATCGCTTTCGGCACAGGCTGAAAAGTGTGTCCAGCTGTCGGCTGAACCTGTGTCTATGCCTCCAATAGACTCTCCTCAATATCCACTACCCTGTACACAGCCTCAGCATACGTCGCAGGAGAACCAGCCAACACCATGCAGAACAATTCAGGCTTCAAACCTCTCAGAAACTTGTTCCTCTTCGTCCTATCCTGGTTATCCACATGGGGAACATACGACAAAAGCGAAGAAAACTATCTAGCATACTCAGCTACTCTCAAGTTCTCTTGCTTCAGATTTTTGAACTCTCGCTCCCGGTTGTTATAGTATGACTCAGGGGTATACTCCTGTCGAAAGGCTGCACGGAAGCTCTCCCAAGAAATCAAAGTCCCACTCTCTCTCAGAACTCGAGAAGTACCCTTCCACCAGCGTTGAGCATTCTCCCTCAACTGTAAAACCGCTAGCTTCAGACTTCTCTCCTCAGAGTACTCCACCGCATCAAACAATTCCTCCATATGCTCTAACCATCCTTCAGACATCAAACCACCCTCGGCACCAGTAAACGTCGGGGATTCATCCTCTGGGACCTAGCCAACACTTGTTCCATCTCGCCAATCTGTCTAGTCACATCGTCTACCTCTGTCTGTCTTGCACGACGATGCAAAGGTAACTCTGCTGCTCAACATCCTCATCACTATCGGGAGCCCTAGACTCCTCACCAATCTGCCTAGCGATTATACTCCTGCCTCTCCTCGGCGGCATCTACCAAAACTCAGAGGTAAGCAACAAAACAATTAATCACAGGGGCAGATAAATCACAGAGTTAATCAAAATCAAAAGCTCAAACTCTGTGCCTAGACTCGAGTGGAATAGAAAAGAAATCGAGCTTATCCCAGTTTAAGCTCTGATACCAAAAATGTTAGTGTTAATCAAAATTAAGATTTTGATAAGTAAAAGCAGATCCAATAAATCTCCCCCATTTTGATTTACACAAAACCTGAATAAACAAATGCACGAGTGTTTATGATTAGAAATATTTCTCCCCATTTTGGTGGGAATCAAAAAGTGTTTCGAAATCTTGTCTCCCCTTAGTATTTAAAACAAAACTCCCCCTCAACAGAGCACGGGGTAACTTTATTTTGGAAAGAAAATATTTTCAAAGAAGACATTTTGCGAAAAGCAGCAAGCGTGATATGAGTTTTAAAAAAATAGATGCTATGCTACTGAAAAACGCTCATCTTATATAGATTGTAAGATAAATGATAAATGAATTCATAGAATCTTTTCTGCTTCTCTCGAACGTTGTCATATGCGCTATTATTGTAGCACAGCCATCGTAAGAGGTCTTGGCGGCCTCAGATCTCGCGCAATCTATCAGCTCGACAGAAGAGATATTGCTGCACCTTTGACTCTTGGTCAAGTGCTCTGCTATTCAAAATCATTACCCCTCCTATCTTTATAGAGTGAGTTTTAAAATTTTTAAAAATATTTTGTAGCACAGACAAGCTTTGGCAGAAAACAACTATCAGAGCATAATTCATTTTAAAACCGTTAAAAATTTTTGATTTAAAATGAACTTTCAAGAACAAACCTTCTCTGATACCAACTGATAGGATAGGAATACCCTAACACGACAAAATGCGTGCATTAAAAAAATTTATTTGAAAACAAGCAGCACGCAATAGGGAAACCAGATTGCGCCTGAGCTGGACCAGCAGCTCTACGAGCTGATCCGAATCGCACGCGATATGTTCTTGTTAAATCTTGTGCTGCAATAGTTTAGTGTTCTTGAAAGGTTAGTACACCGAGAAGTAGATCAGGTATGAAATAAAATCATGCGGAAACAACCTGAACTACTCTCTGAAAATCAAAAGCTTATTTAAACAATGTAAGGTTATGCATGCGTGAATGCTATATGCAGATAGCTGTAAATAAATACGGTGCAATTTGTTTATGGAAGTTCGGAGCTGAATCTTCTACGTCTCCCCTTCTTCCACACAGTACATCCCTCAAGCTACAAGAACACCTAGCCACCAATGCACACCAGCTCGCAGGCTGTGTGTCTAACTAACCAACACTTCTTTAATGTTTCAGTGAGAAATACTACAATGAACTTGTTTACCGTCTCTGTTCAAAGACTGATAGGAAGTCGTTTTCTTTTTATTCACTCAGCTAATCTAATCAGTTCTCTCAAATATGTGAGTGAATATGTGTGTTAGAATTTACAGTGTACGCTCACTCTCAAATTTATTCTCACACACTGGAAGTTCTTCTCTCAAAGCTGGTATCTCGATGTCTTCCCAGGGTTGTGCAGTTGAATAATATAACTCTTTGAAGCTCATGTCATGTACACCAGCTCACATCTGGGTACACGACCAGCTTGCACACCAGCTGCCACCTGAATGTGCAAACCTTCAACTAAGCACTACTCTCTGTGTATTGTATTCTATCTTGTTTACACTCTGCTTTTGTGCATACACTCTCGAATCGTTCTCTGCTGCCAGCTTCTGCTCTTGATATAAAGCCCTTTGTGCAATTCTATCTGTTGGACACAAAGGTGTAGACGTTATAAAGGCTTCTGACAAAGTTTTACCTTGTGTCCTTCAGCAATAAATGTGTTGCAGGCATTATTGAATTTGTGCTCTCTTCATTTCTGCGCTTCAGCCTTTTCTAACTTCGAGCTCTCTAAACACTGTACCTGATGTGAACAGGACGAAGCAAATTATTTTGAACAATATAATCTCCATAATGCTTGTGTTCAAACTACTTTGTTCATCTGAGCTGGTCTGTCCAGATCTGGTCTCTCAGCTGGTTTCCTCCCATTTGGTTTTCTTCATCTGTTTTGTTATTGAACCGCTCTGTTCTATTTCTACTCTTCTCTAAGCTGCACTTCTCATCTTCTCTTGTTCACATCAGCTCTTGTTTTGCTCTTGTACACTCCAAGCTCCTTCAGTACACTATAAGCTCTAAGCTTGTTTCCCAGCTGGTTTTCTTCCCAGCTGGTCTCTTCTTTGATTGTGTGTATTTCTTGTGGTCTTCCTCCACGACCCCTTTGGTATCTAACAGCATGTGATCCTCTACACTGGACAAATCTTGCACCAGTGATGATATCCTTTCATCTTTGCATCACATCTGTTTTGATTCAGCTTTCACTGGATCTCTAATCTGCAAATTATCACTGATCCGAGTTGTTCTTCTCCTGAGCTGTTTTTCCTTTTCTGTACCAGCTTGGACGTCGCCTCACTGTTCCAACTTGGATGTCTTCTGCTGCACCAGCTTGGCGTCCCCTCACTGTTCCAGCTTTGACATCTTCATATCATCTTGCAGCTCTCTTCTAATCTGTAATAGCTTGGATTTATGGAGACTGATCGAGTACACCTTGCACTTGGATTTCTTCTTCTTCTTCTACAGGGTTCACTTCGAGCTCGTCAATCTTCTCACAGATTCTTCCTCATCTCCATCTTCATCTTCATCTTACACAATAAACCCATCTCTCTTAAGCATCCAGCTTGACCGACATCCCTGATCTGGTCTTCTTCAATCTGAGCTGGTTTGTCCTTAACCAGCTTGGACATCTTATGCGCTGCTCTGGGAGTCTGCACATTGATCCTACCATTAGTAAGATAATAGCAGGTTTTGTGTTAATCAAAATTAAGATTTTTATCTGTAAAAACATATCCAACAATCTCCCCCTTTTTTTACACAAAACCCGAATAACAAATGCACGAGTGTTTATGATTATAAATATTTCTCTCCCATTTTGTGGGAATCAAAAAGGATTTCGAAATCTTGTTTCTCTCTTAGTATTTAAAAAAAAAACTCCCACTCAACAGAGCACGGGGTAATTTTATTTTTGAAAAGAAAACATTTTCCAGGAATACATTTTGCGAAAAGCAGCAAGCATGATATGAGTTTTAAAAAATAGATTCTATGTTGCTGAAAAACGCTCATCTTATACAAATTGGAAGATAAATTGTAACTGAATTCATAGAATCTCTTCCGCTTCTCTCAAACACTGTCATATGCTATATTATTGCATCACATCCATCGTAATAGGTTTTGGCATCCACAGATCTCGCGCAATCTGTCAGCTCGACAGAAGAGATATTGTTGCACCTTTCACTCTTGGTCCATGCTATTCAAAATCATTACTCTTCCTATCTTTATAGAGTGAGTTTTAAAATTTTTAAAACTATTTTGTAGCACAGAAAAGCTTTCGCAGAAAACTAATATCAGATAAGATGTCAGTTTAAAATTGTTAAAAATTTTCGATTTAAAATACACTTCAAGAACAACCCTCTCTGATACCAACTGATACGATCGGAATACCCTAACACGACAAAATGTGTGCATTAAAAAAATTTATGTGAAAACAAGCAGCACGCAATAGGGAAATCAGATTGCGCCTAAGCTGGACCAGCAGCTCTGCGAGCTAGTCTGGATCACACGCGATCTATTCTTGTTAAATCTGGAGCTGCAAATGTTTAAGTGTTCTTAAAAGGTTAGTACACCTAGAAGTAGATCAGGTATGAAATAAAATCATGCGGAAACAACCTGAACTACTCTCTGAAAATTGAAAGCTTATTTAAACAGTTTTAAGGTTATGCATGTGTGAATGCCATATGCAGAAAGCTGTAAAGAAGTACGCTGTAATTTTTTTATGGAAGTTCGGAGCTGAATCTCCTACGTCTACCCTTCTTTCACGCAGGAAGGATCCACTAGAATAAATGATCATACACCTAGTGTACAGACCCGGTCCGACAGCCCTCAAGCTGTAAGAACACCTATCCACCAATGCACACCAGCTCGCAGGCTATGTGTCTAACTAACCAACACTACATTAATGTCTCAGTGAGAAATACTACAATGAAATTGTTTAACGTCTATGTTCAAAAAAGGCTGATAGGAAGTCATTTTTCTTTTTGATTCACTCAGCTAATCTAATCAGCTCTCTCTCAAATATGTGAATGAATCTGTGTGTGAGAATTTACAGTGTACGCTCACTCTCAAATGTATTCACACACTGGAAAGTGCTTCTCTCAAAGCTGATATCTCGATATCTTCCCAGGGTTTTGCAGTCAAATATTATAACTCTTTGACGCTCATGTCATGTACACCAGCTCACCTGGGTACACGACCAGCTTGCACACCAGCTGCCACCTGAGTGTGCAAACCTTCGACTAAGAACTGCTCTTTGTGTATTACACTCTATCCTGTTTACACACTGCTTTTGTGCATATACTCTTGCATCGTTCTCTGCTTTCAGCTTCTGCTCTTGATATAAAGCCTCTTGTGCAATTTTATCTGTTGGTCACAAAGGTGTAGCCGTTGTAAAGGCTTCTGACATAGTTGTACCTTCTGTCCTTCAGCAAATAAATGCGTTGCAGGCTTTATTGACTGTGAGCTCTCTTTATTTCTGTGCTTTGGCCTTTGCTAACTTCGAGCTCTGTAAACGTTGTACCTGATGTGGACAGGATGAAGCAAATTAGTTTGAACAATATAATCTCCATAATGCCTTTGTTTAAACTGCTTTGTTCATCTGAGCTGGTCTTTCCAGATCTGGTCTCTCGGCTGGCGTCCTCCCAGTTGGTTTCCTTCATCTATTCTGCTCTTGAACCGCTCTGTTCTATTTCTGATCTTCTCTAAGCTGCACTTCTCATCTGCGCTTGTTCATAGCTGCTCTTGTACACTCCAAGCTCCTTCAGTACACCACAAGCTCTAAGATTGTTCCCCAGCTGGTCTCTTCTTTGATTGTGTATACTTACTTGTGGTCTTCCTCCATGATTCCTTTGGTATCTAACATCATGTGATCCTCTACACTGGACAAATCTTGCACCATTGATTATATCACTTCGTCTTTGGATCACATCTGTTCGGATTCAGATTTCACTGGATCTCTAATCTGCAATTGATCACTGATCCGAGCTGTTCTTCTCCTGAGCTATTTTTCCTTTTTTGTACCATCTTGGGTATCCCCTCACTGTTCCAATTTGGATGTATTCTGCTGCACCAGCTTAGGCGTCGCCTCACTGTTCCATCTTTGACATCTTCTTATCATCTTGCAGCTCCCTTCCAATCTGTAACAGCTTGGACTTACGAAGAATGATCGAGTACACCTTGCTCTTGGATTTCTTCTTCTTCTACAGGGTTCACCTTGAGCTTGTCAAACTTCTCACAGATTCTTCCTCATCTCTATCTTCATCTTCATCTTCCACAATAAACCCATCTCTCTTAAGCATCCAGCTTGACCGACATCCCTGATCTGGTCTTCTTCAATCCGAGCTGGTTTGTCCTTAACCAGCTTGGACATCTTCTCCGCTGCTTTGGGAGGCTGCGCATTGATCCTAAACCATTAGTAGGATAATAGCAGGTTTTGTGTTAATCAAAATTAAGATTCTGATCTGTAAAAACAGATCCAACAATCTCCCCCTTTTTGATTTACATAAAACTTGAATAAACAAATGCACGAATGTTTATGATTAGAAATATTTCTCCCCCTTTTTATGGGTAATCAAAAAGGTTTCGAAATAATTGTCTCCTCCGAGGCTGCGCATTGATCCTAAACCATTAGTAGGATAATAGCAGGTTTTGTGTTAATCAAAATTAAGATTCTGATCTGTAAAAACAGATCCAACAATCTCCCCCTTTTTGATTTACATAAAACTTGAATAAACAAATGCACGAATGTTTATGATTAGAAATATTTCTCCCCCTTTTTATGGGAATCAAAAAGGTTTCGAAATATTGTCTCCTCCTTAGTATTTAAAACAAAACTCCCCCTCAACAGAGCACGGGGTAATTATTTTTGCAAAGAAAACATTTTCCAGGAAGACATTTTGCGAAAAGCAGCAAGCATGATATGAGTTTAAAAAATAGATTCTATGCTACTGA
The DNA here is from genome assembly GCA_001598015.1 of Dorcoceras hygrometricum. NCBI lineage: Eukaryota > Viridiplantae > Streptophyta > Magnoliopsida > Lamiales > Gesneriaceae > Dorcoceras > Dorcoceras hygrometricum. Next base: position 193,802 of record KV010142.1, on the reverse strand, counting down.
AAAACACTCATCACATACAGATTGTAAGATAAATGATAACTGGATTCATAGTATCTCTTCTGCTTCTCTCGAACGCTGTCATATTCTCTATTATTGCATCACATCCATCGTAAGAGGTCTTGGCGTCCACGGATCTGTCAGCTCGACAGAATGTTACCTTGCTGGCGTCTAGGTTCCTGGCTCTGACCAGTTCCACGAGTGAATTGGCCCTTCAACGGTTGAACGGCTAGATCAACGCCTAATCCGGTCCACGACCGGAATCTCAACTCCTTCATTGTTTTTCGCTAGAAAACCAACGAAAGTTCTACGAACGGAATCTCCTTGCTAAGACGATCGGAAAAACTTCCGACGACGGCGACGGGCGGCGATGGCGGCGACGGCGGCGAAGGGAGGGAGGAGGAGAAGGAAAAATTTAACTAAAGGGGAGAGAGTTCTTAACCCATAGTATTAGTTGTCAATACAACTTTGGGTACGAGTACAATGAATACCCCAGGGCCCCTATTTATAGATTGTCCATGGGCTTAAACCAGGTTAATGGGCCTGGGTCGGGCCCAGGCCCAGTTAACATTGGTTTCAAGTCCATCGTTGTGGCTGCATCATAATCCCGATCGACGATCAGATCGGACCGATCTGCACAGTTTACAAAACTGAACATTATGATGTGAAAATAATTTTCCAGACCAAAAATCCAAAATAGCAGTTAGGTCGCTATCAGCTTTAAGGGTATTCATACTAGTCCAAGCTAATTTAAGGAAATCGCATTTCCATCCCTAGTTTATTTTAGGAAGTCACACTTCCATCCTTCCTCTACTATACTCAACAAATTGAGCTTAATTTTCGTACGGGAATCGAGAAACCAGTACTTGTGACCCTCAATGGTTCAGAGATACAACTAACCATGGGCTGACAACTTTTGTGACTTCGAAAACACGTTTTTGGACTTACCCATCGGATCACGGTAAAGCGTCTAGCAACATCGCCCCATGATCCCCTAGGTATCACTGATAGTGCCTGCAAGAACCAGTCCATCATGGTTAGCGTATAGTACGGTCCTTTCAACTCAAATATCTCAATCAGATCAATGACCATTGGTAAATCAAGAGTCGCTAGAGATCCGACAGCCATGCATACATCTTGGAGATCAAATAGTGACATCTGTTACTAGGTAAACTCATTTTCCTAAAACATATTTAGTACTCTGGCCAGTTATTTGTCACACTATTATCTCCTCAGCCATCAGACGAGACAAAATAATCCTCTAACTGACCATCTCTCACCTTCAGCTTTAACTCATGGATAGATGGATCAGTCATCTGAGCTGCCTTAATACTAGCAACAATCTGTGGCTTGACTTGGAAAGAATACACCACAACATAATCCTCACCTGGGTAAAACCTCCAACCAGTAGTGCTTAGATGCTCGTGGACCTTCGAAATCTGCAACGAAGCTAGCATCGCTACTTGAGCCTTTTTTCTCAATGCATCAGCAACCACATTCATCTTCCCAGGCTGATATTGGATCTCACAATCAAAATCCTTAAGCAGATCCATCCACCTACGCTGTCTCATAATCAAATCTGAATAAGAAAACGGATACTGAAGGCTCTTGTGGTCTGAATATACCACAAACTGCTCGCTATACAAATAATGGCGCCAAATCTTCAAGGCAAAAACCACTACTGCTAACTCCAAATCATGAACTGGGTAACGAGTCTCATGCGGTTTCAACTGACGAGAAGCATACGCAATGACTCGACCATTCTGCATCAATACACAACCCAATCCATCAAGGAAGCATCTGCACAAACAACAAAACCACCTGAACCACAGGGCAAAGCTAACACAGGCGCAGAAGTTCGCTTCTCTTTGAGCAACAGAAAACTATTCTCACACTGCTCAGTCCAAACAAACTTCTTGTCTTTCTGAGTCAACTGCGTCATTGGCTTAGATATACTAGAGAATCCCTCTATAAAACGCCTATAATAGCCAGCCAAACCCAAGAAACTACTAATCTCAGCAACATTCTTGGGACGCTCCCAGTTAACAACTGCCTTAACTTTACTGGGATCCACAGAAATACCTGCAGCTGAAACAACATGACCCAGAAACACAACTCGGTCTAACCAAAACTCGCACTTGGAGAACATAACATATAGCTGTGAATTTCGAAGCGTCTGAAGGACCAACTTTCAAATGCTCTTTTGTGCTGCATTGGAGTCTTAGAGTACACCAAAATGTTGGGAACCGGATCGCGCCCCCCGGCGAGGCAGCGGAAGAACAGAAAAATCATGTCCGGGAGACGATCAATACGATAAACAATATATACAATATTACATTCATAGGGTGTTCAAAACACTACCTTGCTGGCACTTATGCCTGGCTCCAACCGGAATTACAAGAACACCGGCTCTTCTCGGTAGGTGGCGGTAGATCTGTCAATCAGGTCCACGACCAGAAACGGGATTCCTTCGTCAGCCTGCACTAGAAGGCGTGACGAGATCTGCACGGACGGATTCTCCTTGAAAACCTAGGCCGGAAACAACTTTCCGGCGAGCGGCGGCGGCGGCGGCGGGCGGCGGGCGGCGGCTCTTTGAGAGAGAGGAGGGGTGGCGCTCAATGCTAGGGTTAGGGTTTAGGAGTCTAGTGTTAAGTGTATTAAGTCTTGGCTTAATTCTACCTTAAGTAGAATTAAAGGTGGACTTGGACCGGCCCAACGGGCCCGGGTCCAACGGATGAACATTCAGTTCATCCCCATCACCGAGACTTCATTATAACTCCGATCGCCGGTCAGATCGGACCGATCGACTCAGTTTCCAAAACTGAATATTATGATCTGAAAAACCATTTTTCAGAACCCCAGTGCAAAATGACCGTTTTTCCCCTCAATATCGGCAAATCACGATTTGACCTCTGTTGACATTTTAGGAAGTCACACTCCCAAAATCCTCTTCGTATGCTCAACACATTGAGCTGAGTATCCATGCGGGAATCTCAAATCCAGTACTTGTGTGACCCTAAATGATTCAGGGATACAGCTAGCCGTGGGCCCACAACCATTGTGGCTCCGGAATCACAATTCCGGACTTGCCCATCGGATCATGGTAAAAGCATCTAGCAACATCGCCCCATGATCCCCTAGGTATCACTGATAGTGCCTGCAAGACTAGTTGGTCGTGATTAGCGTACAGTACGGTCCTTTCAATCCATATATCCAGATCAGATCAACGACCATTGGTAAATCGAGAGTCGCTATAGATCCGATAGCTATGCGTACATCTTGGAGATCGAATAGTGACATCGTGAGTGTAACTAGGTAAACACATTTACCTAAAACACTTCTAGTACTCTGGCCAGAGATTTATACACTATTATCCCCTCAGATAGCATAGGATATCCACGCATGTCTGCGAGCGGTGAATCCTCGACAACGATGCATCGACTCCTACATGTATCGGGGTCTCACCCAATCCCGACGCCTTATGACCCCAAGATAGTCGGCAAACGGGTCAAAGTGAGACGCCTATCATGTATAGTCTCAATGACGTTTCGAGTCGTGAGGACTAATCAGTACAACCAAGACCTCGGACTTATCCACTCGACAAATGGTAACCACTTGGAAATTCCGAACGAGGGTAGTTCGATAGATCACCAGGTCACTATCTATCTGCATGCTCAGAACATCACAATGTTCCCTACCAATGAAACATGGTACTTCGCATCGTAGATACTAGTCTCGAACTCGGGCGGCCTTATCCTCATTTTGACGGCCCAATCGACTAGGAACCTGTTCAGAACACACAACGACTATTAGATGTGTTTCATGATAGCCGTCATACCCACTATCACATATAACATACGCTTTAGTGCATTCTAGGTCTTTACTCAACGCAATTGTAAATCATTATACACACAATGAATGTAAAGAATGCCATATGGATAAATGCGAATATCATATATAAAGATTGTCATATACAAGATTCTATAAACCCACACGCCACAAGTTGGCTAGTTGGGCATCTACTCTAACAATCTCCCACTTGCCCTAAAGCCAATTACTCATCAGACGCAGTCCCATTGTTTCGCGATGTTTTTCAAACAACGGTCCTGGAAAGGGCTTCGTAAGTGGATCAGCAACGTTGTCCGTAGAGTCGACTCTCTCAACTGCTATGTCACCTCTAG
>KV010142.1:130100-148566 GCA_001598015.1 Dorcoceras hygrometricum | reverse complement strand
TTGTGGGCCCACGGCTAGCTGTATCCCTGAACCATTGAGGGTCACACAAGTACTGGATTCAAGATTCCCGCACGGAAACTAAGCTCAATGTGTTGAGCATAGGAGGAGGATTTTTGGAAGTTCGACTTCCTAAAAGTCAACAGGGGTCAAATCGTGATTTCCCGCTGTTGAGGGGCAAAACGGTCATTTTTGCACTGGGGTTCTGAAAAATGGTTTTTCAGATCATAATATTCAGTTTTGGAAACTGAGTCGATCGGTCCGATCTGATCGGCGATCGGAGTTGTAACGAAGTCGCAGTGATGGATATCGTCATTTGGACCCGGGCCCGTTGGGCCGGTCCAAGTTCATTACTAGTCTTATTAAAGGAGACTTAGGGCTTCATTATGAAATAACTCAATCTCATAACCTAACCCTAGACTTAAAGCTCTCGGCCGCCCCTCCTCTCTCAAAGCCGCCGCCGCCGGCCACCACCATCGCCGCCGCCGCCGCCCCTCGCCGGAATTTGTTCTTGCCAACTTTTTGAGGAGTTTCCATCCGTGCTGATCTCGTCAGGCCTTCTAGTGCAGGCTGACGAAGGAACATAACTTCCGGTCGTGGACTTGATTAGACGTAATCTATCGCCGCCTACCGTGAAGAGCCAGTATCCCTGTGATTCTGGTTGGAGCCAGGCGCCTAGACGCCAGAAAGGTAACACCACGAGAAACGCCCTATGAATGGTTTATAGTGCTGGTTGTATTGTATTGAATGTTTCCCGGTGCTTTTTAAACTTCCGCTGCGCCGCCGGAAGACGGGATCCGGATCCGCCACCGTTCCCCAACAGAATCATGACCGTAGAAATTCCATTTCTCGCCAGACTGGGGCCTAAATCGCACAACGCCATGGAAACAATCCACCGTGGCCCTATAACTAGACAACACATCCATTCCCACTATGCAATCGAAATCCCACATCACAAGCCTAATCAGGTTGGCTAATAACACATTCTCACCAAGCCTAATAATGTCATTCAACAGAATCTCCTGGGAGTACAGGCTCGCGCCGGCTGGAGTCGCTACAGACACAACATCACACAAAGATGTGGTATGCAAACCATGCTCAACCACAAATGCATCAGCAATAAACGAATGTGATGCTTCTGTATCAAACAATACACGCACAGGAAAATCAAAGACAAAACAAGTACCTGCGATCACTCCTCCTCCTGGAGTGCCCTCCACTTGTTCCCTCGTCATGGCATTCACCTGGGCAAACTGAGGTCCTGGAAACTGAGAATGGGAAGACTATCCAAACCGCGAAGGACCAGGCTTCTGGAACGGCCTAAACTGCGGCTCCCCAATCCTCTGCTGCTGAACAGGAAAAGAAGAACGACATCTAGACGATCCACCTCGATCCTACGATGGGGCGGCGGTATGCTGCGATCCAGACAAAGGACACACTCTCGCAAAGTGCCCATACTGACCACAAACATTGCACTAACCTTGTACACCTACACACTGCGCTGTAGGATGCCTTCCTCCACACTGGCCACAATACTCGACCTGTCGGTTACGCCTACGACCAGGAACACTACGCTGCACTTCCTCGTTCTGACCTCCGGACTCTTCCTGAAGCTGCCCTCTACCTCTACCCCTATGTCTAGGCGGCATCTAAAAAGGTACTAAGAGGGTAAGATCACATAGCAAGAAATAATTCTCATAACACATAAATCACATAGTCAAGCACATGCAACAAGCAACACCGTGCCTAGACTCAAGTGTGATCAAAAGAAATCGAGCTTATCACAGCTTAAGCTCTGATACCAAAACTGTCAGGCCTCGTGCACAAACACAGAGTTAAACCACACAAACACTAGCGGAAGCAATAAAATAGTGGTTAAAATTTTCGCTTTTGGCCTGACTGGAAGATAACATAATTTAAATTATAATCATACTCAAAATATCCCAGTTTTAAAATCACTCAGTACAACAGTACATCATTTAACAAATACAAGCACTACCAAAATACAACTGAAATACAATAATGCACAGGGCACTCCCTGGCTAACAGTGCTTATACATGTATATTATACGCTAACTAGGACACTCTAACCACCTCCTAGGGCACCTCCAGCTTGGTCAACTCCACGACCAGCTGAGTAACCATGGTAACCTGAAAACACATACACAAGCAAGCAATACCATCCCCAGAGGGACATGAGGTCAAACCCCAGTACGGAGAGCAATATAAAACAGCAAATGGAAAGTAACAGACAATATGCAAATGCTATGCGTGAGAACAAGGCTACAACCGAAACACAGGGAGCCAAAGAATCTCAAGGAACTGCTCATCAACAGATACGGATCAACTGAACAACAGTACAACAGTGGCCACGGGGTGTGTAGAGCAATATAAAACAGCAAATGGAAAGTAACAGACAATATGCAAATGCTATGCGTGAGAACAAGGCTACAACCGAAACACAGGGAGCCAAAGAATCTCAAGGAACTGCTCATCAACAGATACGGATCAACTGAACAACAGTACAACAGTGGCCACGGGGTGTGTGAGTATATGGGAGCTCCCACTCGTCTCAACACATGGCACCAGATGCAAAACATAGCTCAACCCGCTGTTTCTAAACTAATGAGATGTGGGAGCTACCCACTCCGCTCATAGTGGCTAACAGATCCCAGCAGGGAGATGAGGTACGGGAGTTACCCGCTCAGCCTCTAACAGCATCCTGGTACGCATAGATCAATACAACAAGGCACAAAAGGCACGGCTACAACAGATCTGAGCTCAATATGATAAATGCGTGTATGCACAAATAAAATGTCCAACAGAACATATACAACGAAGCAAGGCATACACAGCAGCAAGCATAATCATCGATGCTCAATCCAAAGCTGTAAAACAAGCTCACATCCGTACCTCAAATCTTCTGTGCTACAAATACTACAACGGGGTCCCGAGCAACACATATCTCACACCTGCTAAGCCAAACACAAATACTAGCTCATGGACAGTAACACAGAAACCACGAATTGGGATCTTCGAGATCAACCAAATCTGTCCTACCCTTCTAACACAACAGAAGGCTCTAAACAAAGCACAAGGTAGGATCTTGACACTTACCCAATGAGGTACCTCAACGGAAGGCGAAATCCGACCCTTATGCTAACAGACTACACAAGGAAGATGTCTTCGCACGCCTCTCCAGCTTCACACAAGCTTCCAAAATCAGTACCAAATGAAGCGTCTTAGCAAGAGGAGTCCAGCGCTACCACTCTCACTTCAATCGAAGCTGTCTACCGTCGGCAATCGGAGAGGATAAGGTTCGGTGAACAGTAGCTAGGGTATCACGACAGAGTTTGCTCACGGGAAATATTTCTAAGTGTCGGGGCTGAATAATCAAGAACAAAGGCAAGGTTCTCTATATAAAGGTCAGATCTGCTCAATTCTGAAGAATCTAACCTACCACAACTTAAGTCTCAAAACTAATTTCCCACTCAGATCTGAATTTCACAACAGATCTCTCTACAGCAAACAGATCTCGACTTACTCAAACGACGTCGCACTGCATCTACTGTTGCATCTAGACACGTTACCCGCTACTCAAATCTGAAATGCTAACCAGCAACGCAACACTCTGATCTCATCGAAATCTAAAGACCAACGCCTCAAATCTGTATCTCGCTCGCTAACCAAAACTCCGTCGTTCCAACTAATCCAAACGACGTAGTTTAGCTACTCACTATAGAAACACGCTGGCTCACATCCAACACCTGCGAAACCAGATTCCATCACTAGTGCTGAACACGATTACTCAACGATGGCTAACACTCACATCTGGTCAGATTCCGCTGAAAATCTAAATTGATCCAAGGCTGATTCCAGGACTTATACAAACCTGATAGCTTTGGTAAGCATACCAGCTCAAAGATTAGCTCATCCAGATTTGCTCGCTCAAATCTGAATCTCATAAAATCCGATTAATTAACTCAATTAATCTTTCTTAACTTTCGGGTCTCACAATTTCAAATAAAGTCAACTCAGATCGAACAATGAAATCAGATCGCGAGCTCAGATCGGCTCGGAGTATAATCAGATCGCGACTTAAAATCATCTTAGGAAAAAAATATATCGCGAACTTAGCTCAAAATTACTAACAGCTTAGAAGATTTCCTTAGTATGAAGCAATCGAAAATATCTAAAACATTCCAGAAACAAAACACGTAATCTGCTTGTAAGATACTGAAACAAAATCACGAAAGCTACTTGTAAGCTACTTGCAGAACATCCCAAAATTTTTAAGAAAAAACTAGATCGAACATTGTAAAAATTTTCTAACATAATTTTTCCGAATCAAAACTTCACCAAACCAATACTTTCTCAAGATATCTGCACGAACTTAACTCTACAATTGAAAAACTTCAAAAATATTTCTCAAACCTTTAAAACTCATACAAACATGCAAGCAAAATCAATATATGCTTTCAAAAGTGTAGCAAGAAACATAGTTTACATGCCTCGTATACTGAATACAGCTAACAGAAATTTCCTCCGGTGTTGAATATTTACAAACGCGATCCAGAAATTAATTTGAAAGAGTTGAAGTTTTCGGTCGGTTTGTGGAGATATCTTTACTGCTTTAAATATAAAATGCTTTTGGAAGACTTGATTGTGGTGTGAAAAGTGATGATACGTGCTTTGATAAGAAAACAGAAAGCATGAGCTCATTATTTTAAAAATATCTTTGAAAGTACCACTTTGTACACAAGCCATCATGAACCGAAACAGATTTAAAATAGCTTGAACCGTGCTTGATAGTATTCGACCAGCCAAATCCTATAAACCGGTTCATAAACTAAAATTCATCTCAGGAGAAATCTGAATCGTTGAATCAAAAATAAAAAGGGTACAGAAATGGAAATTTACTGTTGGAGCAGCGACGGATCCGGATCACACTCCCGGGGCACAGTGAAAGTTTTAAAAATTTTATGCCCCGAAACGCTCATACGCAAATAAAACAAAAGCTAAACATGCATAGATGTTTGGAAATATTTACCTTTGGCAACTTCGCGCCCGGCTTCGACTATTTTGGTTTTACGCAGCAATATCACTTCAACGGTTGAATCTCCAATTGTTCACCTAATCCGGTCCATGACTGGTTTCCAAATTCCTTCGCTGCTTTGCACTAGAAAGCACAGCAAATTGTCACGAACGGAATCTCCTTGTCAATACGGTTGGAATGGGATCCGACAGCACGCAGCAGCGGTGGCTGGAGACGGTGGCGGGATGAGGCCGAGAGTGGATGGGAGGGGAAAGGAGAGTTATGATTCAATAATCAAGTGGGTTTTTCTTTATCTCTTTGAAAGTGTCTCCTCATTGCCATATTCAAGGTAGAGGGATAGAGTTTGAGTTGAATAAAATGGAGAATATTTGGTTCAACTCAAACTGGAAACATTCGGTTCATGTCAAACAGGGAACTCGTTTCGACTCCCTCGATTGTGGTCTCATCATAATCTTGATCGATGATCAGATATCACCAATATGATCATTTTACAAAACTGATCATTATGACTCAAAATAAAATTTTCGGACCACTAAATTTATTTATTGCAGGTTTACTTCCATTAGCTAAATATGGAAGTCTTACTCCCTTAGCTAATTTTGGAAGTCATACTCCCAACCTTCCCCTACTATACTCAATACTTTGAGTTCCATATCCATACGGGAATTGGGAAACAAGTACTTGTGTGACCCTTAATGGTTCAGGGATACATCTAGCCATGGGCTCACAACTCCTTGTGACTCCGAAAACACTTTTTCGGACTTGTCCATCGGACCATGGTAAAGCGTCGAGCAACATCGCCCCATGATTTCCTAGGTATTACTAATAGTGCCTGCAAGAACCAGTTGGTCATGGTTAGCGTACAGTACAGTCCTTTCATCTCAAATATCCCGACTGAATCAACGACCATTGGTAAATCCAGAGTCGCTAGAGGTTCGATAGCCATGCATACTTCTTGGAGATCAAATAGTGACATCGCATGTGCTACTAGGTAAAATCATTTACCTAAAGCATATCTAGTACTCTGGCTAGAGATTTATCATACTATTATCTCCTCACATAGCATAGGATCCACACATAAGGGCGAGCGGTGAATCCTCGACAACAAAGCATCGACACCAACATAACCTCACCCAATCCCTCCACATGATGACCCCAACGGAGTCGGTAAATGGGTCAAAGTGAGGCACCTATCATTTACAGTCTCAATGAAGTTTCGAGTCATAAGGACTACCCTGTACAACCAAGACCTCGGACTTAATCCACTCGATAAATGATAACCACTTGGAAAGATCGAAAGAGAGTAGTTCGATAGATCACCATGTCACTATCCATCTGCTTGCTCAGAACATCTCTATGTTCCCCACCAATGAAACGTGGTACTTTTTATCACAGATGCTAATCTCAAGCTCAGGTGGCCTTATCCTCTTTTGAATCGCCCAATCGACTAGAAACTCGTTTAGAACATGCGGTGACTATTGGATGTGTTTCATGATAGCCATAAAATCACTATCACGTCTAACATACACTATAGTTCATTCAAGGTTTTATCCAACAATTTGTAATCATATAATGAAGATAAATAATTCCACAAAAGAATGTGAATTTCAAAAATAAATATCGTTTTACATTGAGTCAACAAGAACCCACATGCCACAAGTTGCCTAGTTGGGCACCTATCGAACATTTACTCCCTTCTAAAATTTTCAATTTATCATTGTGGATTTATGGATTTCTGGGCTTTACACCTTGACACTCTGTTTTTTTAGTATTTTGTCGCGAACTGTTTCATGGAGATCAGCTTAGGAGTGAGCAGCTTTGAGAGGCGATTTGTAGCATAAGCTGTTAAGATCTGAAGCCTAAGCTGAGTTCTGCTTAGGGATGTTCTGGGTGCCTTCAGTTGAGTTTTAAGATCGCGAGTGTTGTGCACGTTGTTTAGTAGTATCAGCTTAGGCGTAAGCTGGTACAAATTTCCTCTGTAGGCCAGTGCTGTTTGGTCTTAAGTTTAGTTCAGAGTTGTTCGTAGTTATCAAATCTACAGAAATGCTAGGGCGATAAGATCAAACAATACATAACAGATAAAACACGTAGTCAAGAACATGCAGCAAGACAAATACAGTGCCTAGAATCAAGTGAACTCGCAAAGAAATTGAGTTTATCCCAGTTTAAGCTCTGATACCAAAATGTCAGGCCCGGTGAAACAAAACAGAGTTAAATTAAACACGCAATTAACCTCAAATAGAGGAAGCATAAAAAGTGGATAAAATTTTCCTTTTGGGCCTGATTCGAGTTCATACTTAAAAATAATCGAATACTCAAAATACTGATTTCATTCAAACAGCTGTACCAAATACAGGCGTCATACAGTATCCAACAACAATAAGTATCCCAAAACAACACAATTCATGAATCTGAAATACAATAGCAGCACGGGACATTCCCCGGCATAGACTCAATGACACTATATATATATATATTGCTGGGATACTCTATCAGCCTCACGGGCCATCGGAAGCTGACACACCTTCTTGACCAGCTGAAGAACGTGGAAAACCTGAATGGCACACAAACAAACAAACAGCCCAGAAGGGACAAAGATCAAACCCCAGTACGAAGGGCAACATAAACATCAAGTAGACAACAAGACATAATAATATGAAATGCATGACATGAGGAACGAAGGAGTTCGAAGGAACCACTCAACAGAATAGCAAACTAGCTGGGATCAACAATGCAGTGGCCACGGGATAAATGAGAGCGTGGTAGCTATCCACTCATCTCAACACGCAGTACCAGAAACAGGGACAGGATAGCTTAACCCGCTGGTGCTCACATGCTCATGACAATGTTGTAGCTATCTGAAACGAACCAGACTCAAGAAATATTTTTTTTTTAAATCATTTGCGGAAAACCTAAATTGAAAGTATGGCTCGTTCCCTTTAAAACATTTCTAAATCATTACTCAACAATACTTTAAACGTGATTAAATAAATACTTAAAAACGTCAAAACATCCATACGGTTTAAAAACCAACTGAGTAAAATTACTGAATTGAACATGTTTAAAGTCCACATCTGAAAAATGTATCATAATAAAAGTGAAGCATATGTGCGGTCACGGGGTACTGCTGCAGCAAGCGCTCAGAAGTCCTCACCTCCAGTCGGGATATACTCAGCAGGGTCATCACCTGCACCATTTAAACCTAGTGAGCCTAGAGGCTCAGCATGCTCTATCTTGTATCATAACAAAGTACATACTAATAAAGTCTCATGCAAGCACATACTTGTAATAAAATAACGTTGAAGCATGAATGCATGCATGATCTTAAAACATTGCTTCGTACATTTAATATCATACATAACATATAACATACATAAGACATGACATAGCATAACATGAAAACGTATTAGTCGTATCCTGAAGTGTGGACCATATTCGATTGATCAATCTATAAACCAACGTACGCGGCGGTGTGGTTGACCCGACCTTACCTCGGGATCCCTATAAGTCACACCTCTATGCTGCCACTTCACCATGCCGTGAACACATGGATCCATAAGCTCGTAATACATGGAAACAGAAGTTCAACGGCCCCGGTATCCCGCATCCCCTCATCATAAACTTGCAACAAATCATTCAATCCCTCGGGTTTTGTCTTTTAAAAGAATATGCCTTTATCGTTTCATAAAATATTCATGATGCGTGCATTTCGTAAAATCATGCAGTTTAAAATCTTATCCCGTCAATGTATATTTAATCATTTTTTTTAAACTTTTACGTACATAAATACTACATATATAATTAAATATACATTCACGGGCTTCTACATTTTCTACTTCGGTCAAGGACTGGTTCAGGCCCATTACTTCTAGACTCACATCAACATTGACTTAGCCCAAGACTTAAGAGTCCCTCTTTAAATACCTAACACCATCCAATTTTGACTAATTTCAACTCAATTTTGACTTTACAATCAAATGACTAATTTTGACTAATTTCAAAATAAATTTTGACTCAAAAATCAAAGTGCTAATTTTGACTAGTTCCAAAATAAATTTTGACTTAAAATCAATTTAATCAAATTTTGACTTTTAAAAGGATAACTTAATAAATTTTGACCAAAATGACCAATTTTGACCAAATGACCGATTTTGATCCGGTTAAGATCCCATGGTAAATTTTGACTCAAATAAAAATCCAAGGACTCCAATTATGACTTAAAAATTTAAAATAAACATCAAACCCAATAAAATTAAAAGTTTTACTCGATTTAAAACATTTGATCATTTTATTTAAAATTGGACATTTGACTTAAAACTAAAATAAAACCGATCCATAATTAAAATAACTCGAACCAACTTTAAAATATTTTGACTCGACACTCGACGAACCGACCTGGTCCAGCCATGACAATTTAAAAATCACACATGCTAAAAATCATTTTCTAAGCATTAATTTGTCATGAAAATTACCAAAAATCTCATAAAATAAAATATAAAAAGACATGAAAACATCTTAAAATATGTTTAAAACATCAAATAAATTCATCCACGAACTTTGGCAAATTCTAAGACTCGAAATCTTAATTTTCACAAAAATGACCCGACGAGGCTCATTTCGAGCGACGAAACGGTAAAAATCATTAAAAATCCATTTCTTAATCAAATCACTCTCAATTTCGACCCACATCACCCTAACTCTATGTTTTAGTACTGGAACAAACTAAACTAAAAAAAGATTCAGTACATGGCCAACCCGACGCCCGCAAACCCACTGCCTGTGCGCAGAATACAACCATAACACGTGCTAGCCATAAAATTCATAATTAATTCATTCCTTGACCAAATTGCTTCCCGTTTGGATCTACGTGATACTAACTCAATAAGATATCCCCTGAAATCAACCTTGATCACACAGAACACATATAGCGACTTACCCACCCCAACAACTCTACTGTCGCGCACAGACGACAAGCCAGAACACGTGTTGATCATAAAATTCATAACTAATTCAATCCTTGACCAAATCGCTTCCTGTTTGGACCTACGTGATCCTAACTCGATGTACTAACTATCTAGAAGAAAAGAATGAAATAAGTTTTGAAAACTATGAAACATGCATGGATCTCAAACGTTATGCATAGATCTAAACAAATCACACACAATTCATGCATTAAAAATTAAAATAGTTTAATATGGCTTAAATGGTGAGAAAAAGAATCAAAATTACATGCATGATTTGGAGAAAAGATAGATCTACGAGTTAACGACGTAGGAGACACGAGATCGTGGCACGACCGCCTTTGGATCACCAAAGATCTAAAATTTTCGAACTTTGAAGGGGGGAGTGGGACGTGTTTTTGATGGGAGGAGGGTGTGGAGGCTATGAATAGGGTTGGAGTTGATTAGAGTTGGAATTGAAGAGAATGAATGTGCCAAAAGTGACCCTTAAGGCTTAATTAAGAAAAAAGGATTTTTACAAGCTTACCGCTCACTTAAGTCTCTAAGTTAATTAAAACTCTAAACCAAGCTTTTAAAACTTCTAATTTTCGAAATAAAAGCCCTCTCAAATTTGAAAACACTTTAAAATTCAATAAAACTGCCCGTATAGGCGAAAAAAGGGTTTCCCTCCAAAAATAATAATAAAAGCCCCAGATTTTTGGAAATAGTTTCTTAAGATAATAAATTTATTCTTAAAAATCTAAGAACTTAAAAATCTTAAATTATTTTCATCTCGGTCGTTCCTAGCCTCGTCCACGCGTCCGTAACTCAAACGGGCTGAAAACATG
The DNA here is from genome assembly GCA_001598015.1 of Dorcoceras hygrometricum. Classification (NCBI taxonomy): domain Eukaryota; kingdom Viridiplantae; phylum Streptophyta; class Magnoliopsida; order Lamiales; family Gesneriaceae; genus Dorcoceras; species Dorcoceras hygrometricum. The sequence continues at coordinate 137,725 of KV010142.1, read as the reverse complement.
ACATGCACACCATGCAACATAAAAATCATAAACAAATCACATAAAATGGCATGTAATCATCTAAAATTATTTTTCCCCTAGTCATGCACTCATTCTCACGTACTCTGGATTTCGCGGCGTTACACTATCCACTCATCTCATAACGGCAACAACCAGAAAATCAGGGAGAAGAGGAGCACGGTAGCTAGCTGATCGTCCTCGAATAACCCAACCGAGAGCTTCCTGGTACTACATAATAACAACAGCACAACGGTAACGGCAACAACCAGAAAATCAGGGAGAAGAGGAGCACGGTAGCTAGCTGATCGTCCTCGAATAACCCAACCGAGAGCTTCCTGGTACTACATAATAACAACAGCACAACGGCTAACATGAGATATGAGCTCAACATGAAATGAAGGTATGCAGGAAAACAGCTTGCAATAAACAGCACGAAGAAGCAAGCAATAGCAGGACACAACAAACATACTTGCTGCTCAGCATACCAGCACGCATACAGTTACACCCATGCATATCTCAAAGCTGTAAATTAAGCTCACATCCGTACCTTACGCAGATCTTGAAACAATACCTAGGGATAGCTTACAGATTAACGGCAGAACACGCTTTCCAGCTCCGCTCAAGGATCTTGCCAAGAAATCAAGATAAAAACCACAAGAGAGGATCTAATATTCCAAGATAACTAAGAGCAGCTCTGCTCAGCTTACACAGCTCACGGCCTAAAGCCTCGAAGCTTAGAACAACAATGGCTAACTAACAGAGCACTAACCAGCTCAAAGATAAACGCTAGGAGTATAGACTAACTCTAGCAGAACACAGTTACCTGAACTAGATCTCAACACAACTGGAAATCACGAAACCCAGCTCACGCAGCTCCTCAACGATTATCTCGGTCCGGCTTCTTAACTACTCCAAATTGGTACAAGAACGTAGGTCTCGAAGAGAGTGTTAAGATCGAATTTAGGCGGGGTGTTCGTGAGCTCTGCCACAACTCACAAGGCTCTCACATAGCCTAAAAACCAACCCCGTAAGTTACGTGCATTTTAAAAGGTATTTAGAAAATCATCACGCAACCAGCAACCATATCGCGCCTAAGCTGTTCCGCGATCTGGTCTGTTAAATCTCGAGCTGCAATAGCTCATGTTCTTGAAAGGTTTCGAGCAGCGAGAAGTAGATCAGGTATGATAAGAAATTCATGCAGAAATAAACCTGAACTACCCTCTGTAAATTGAAAGAAATAAACTAGTTTTAAAAATGTGTGCATGCAGATGAAAAAAGCTGTAAATGCAGTAAGTAAGGAAAACAAACACTGCAAATTTGTTTATGGAAGTTCAGAGCTGAATCTCCTACATCTCCCCTTCTTCCTCAATCGGGAAGGATTCTACTAGAAGACTTTGATTACAGCGACCCTTCGCTGCAACCCACTCCTACGACCAGCAGCTGCAATAACTCCTAGCAACACCACTGCACACCAGCCCGCAAGATGTGTGTGTCTAACTCCACTTCTTTAACGCCTCAGTGAGAAAGGCTACACACACTTCTTTAACGTCTCAGTGTGAAAGACAACAATGATAGTGTTTGTGATTCACTCACTAATTTTTACAGCTCATATCTCGAAACTGTAAGTGAATCGTGTGTGAGAATTTACAGTGTAAGCTCACTCGCTCATATATTTCTCACACACTGGGAAGTGCTTCTGTGAAAGCTGTTCCTCGCTGCTTTCTTCCCTCTGTTTTGTGCCTCTCTGTACTTGTATTTTGTTTTTCTCTGTTCTCTACTTCAAAATCTCCTTTACTGCTTGCTGCTTGCTGCTGTTATAGCCTCTTGTGCAGTTCTCCGTTGAACACAAAGATGTAGCCATTGTAAAGGCTTCTGAAAAGTTCTGACAGATTTGTTTGTCATTTAATGCTTTGCAGGATTTGTTGACTTTAAGCCCCTTTTCATTAAATTCTTTGCAGCCATTGCTGATTTTGAGCTCTGTGAACAGCGTAATTGATGTTGACAATGCAAACCAGTTTGAACTAACACAATACAAAAGCTTGTGTTTAAACTACTTTGCTCATCTGAGCTGGTCTCTGAGCTGTTCACTGTTCTTTGAGCTGGTTCCTAAACTCTGAGCTGCTCTTTCTGGTGAACCATCTTGGATGTCCTGTGCGATCTGGTTATCCTCTGCTGGACCAGCTCGGTCGTTCCCTCACCGTACCAGCTTGGATATCCTCTACTAGACTAACTTGGACGTCCCCTCACTGTTCCATCTTGGACATCTTCTCAATATGCTCTTGTTTCGATCTGCTACAGTGCTTTGTTCCAGCTCACTGCTGAGCTGCTACATTTCTCTTCATCTTCACAACGCAGCTTGTTACTGTCCAGTGCTTTTACCTGAACCAGCTCGCTTCTGATCTGGTTCTAATTTTCCTGCACACTTCAGTTAAACTGTTAGTAAAAAAATAGCAGCTTTTGTGTTAATCAAAATTAAGACTTTGATCTGTAAACACAGACCCAACAGAGAGGTTTCCAACCGATGTACCCTCACTAAACTCTGACCATCCATCTCCGGAAATCGAAAGAAGAAGATATCAGGTGAATAGGACCATTAGGGTTTGGATAAGATATCTGTCGGGGTACACGGGAGAGGATAAGGATATGGATATGTGTCTCAAAAATGGCTAAGTGTTGGTCAACACATATATATATACTTCTCAATTAAAGCTACAGTCCTCTTTACTGTACCAGCTCGGGGATACGCTGCTTCCATCCATCAGGGTGCTTAGCTGACTAGCTCGGTTACTCAAAGTAGCACACAACCAGCTTGGATCATTCACAGAGCACGATCTGGTCTACAGTATCCAGATCTGCACAGACCCCACTACTGATCCAGCTTAGGTACACATAAACCACAAACCAGATCTCGTTCCACTCCGACTAGCTCAGAGCATCCAGCACACATCTAAGCTGGATCCTACTCACGCATACACAGGAAACCCAAAGATGCTCACCTCTAAGCTGGTGTCCCAAAACCAGCTTGTGAGAAACTGTAAACCAGCTCAACGAAGTCGTCTAGCTCAGAACTAATCTGTCCAACTAGCTCACACCAAAACTGGCCTTGGTTAAACCTCGAAACCCACCAGCATACCTCTAAACTGGAACCAGATCATGTTGGACTTAGACAATTTACAAAATCAGTTTGATACGATAACTTGGACCAGCACCCGCCTAAGCTGGTCTCTTTCTTACCAACAGCTTACCAAGCTGAATATCTCCATTGGTTAACCATGACCCGATCTGGTTAACTTGTTAATTACCATATGATAATTCCAATCCTCACATTCTCCCCAACTAAGAATGGATTCCATCCTCGAAATCAAACCACAACTACAACCAAAAACTGAAAGAATACTAGGAAACATCTAGATCCGAAATATACAACCATCCAGCACTCTTTCAACGCTCTACAAGAAGTCACTTTCAAAGAGTACAAAAGCACTCAAAACACCAGCAAGCAAGCCAAAACATTACCTGAGTTAAAATTCCGCATACTCAAACAAATGAGGCCACTCCTGTCTCATCTTATCTTCCAATTCCCAGGTAGCCTCTTCTCTACCATGCTTGCTCCACTGAACCATTACTAATGGAATGGTCTTGTTCCTCAATTGATTCTCCTTCCTATCCAGAATCTGCACTGGATACTCAACAAAACTCAAGTTTTGATCCAGCTCAACTTCATCGGTCCTTAACACATGGGAAGGATCTTGCCATATTTCCTCAACATGGACACATGAAACACATCATGCATCGTTGCTAACTCCACAGGCAGCTGCAAACGATACGCCAAGGATCCAATCCTTTCAATAATCTCAAATGATCCAATGAATGTTGGAGCTAATTTACCCTTGAGCCTAAATCTCATCATGGGAAGGATCTTGCCATATTTCCTCAACATGGACACATGAAACACATCATGCATCGTTGCTAACTCCACAGGCAGCTGCAAACGATACGCCAAGGATCCAATCCTTTCAATAATCTCAAATGATCCAATGAATGTTGGAGCTAATTTACCCTTGAGCCTAAATCTCATCACGCTCTTGAAAGGAGAAACTTTCAAAAATACGTGATCGCCAACCTGAAATTCTAAAGACCTATGCCTTCTGTTAGCATAGCTAGCTTGATAATCTTGTGCATCCTTCATCCTACCCCGAATCAGCTCAACCTGATCCTTCATATGGTGCACAAATTCTGGGATAGGCAGCTATTCCTCTCCAACTTCTTCCCAACAAATCGGCGACCTGTACTTTCTGCCATACAAGGCTTCAAATGGTGCCATCTCGATAGTCACTTGGTAGCTATTATTATACAAAAACTCCACCAGGGACAAAGAATCTTGCCAGCCACCACTGAAATCCATGACAACAGCTCGCAGCATGTCCTCTAAAGTATGTATGGTTCTCTCGGATTGGCTATCTTTCTGGGGGAGATATGTTGTACTCATATCCAATCTCGAACCCATTGCCGCTTGAAAACTATTCCAAAACCTGGAAGTAAATCTTGGATCTCTATCAGACACTATCGACACTGGCACACCATGCAATCTAACCACATGATCGACATACAATCTCGCCATCTTCTTCATAGAACATCTTATATCATAGGGAATGAAGTGGGCTGACTTTGAAAGTCTATCAATCACTACCCAAATCGTGTCAAAACCCCTGCTAGATCGAGGTAAATGGGTCACAAAATCCATAGCAATGTGCTCCCAATTCCATTGAGTCACTTCTAACTTTGTATCAATCCTCCAGGTCTCATTCTCTCGGCCTTGACCTGTTGGAAGTTCAAAAAACGTGCTACAAATGCAGAGATATCATTCCTCATGCCTTCCAACCAATAGTGAGACGTCAAGGCATGGTAGATCTTCTTCTCGCACGGATGTACACTATAATGACTGCAATGGGCTTCGCCCAAGATAGTATCCTTAAGGTCTATCAGATTTGGAACCATCAATCTACCATGAAATCTCAGACATCCATCAGAGACAACAGTAAAATCATCTGACTGACTACACTGGGCCTTAATCTTCAGCTCATGGATGTACGGGTCAGTATTTTGGCTGTTTGAATGTCTGCTACAATCTGTGGTTCGACCTGAAAAGAGGAACTACAAAATACTCAACACCCGCCTGAAAACACCATCCAGAAGTCCCCAAATGCTCATGAAATTTCGATATACTCAATGATTATAACATTGTTGGTTAAGTCTTTCTACTAAAAGCATCGGCTACTAAGTTCATGCGCCCTGGTTGGTACTGAATCTCACAGTCAAAATCCTTGAGCAATTCCATCAAACGGCGCTGCCTCATGTTCAAGTCCGATTGAGTGAAGATGTACTTCAAACTCTTGTGGTCGGTGTAAACCACAAACTGCTCACCATACAAATAGTGACACCAGATTTCAAAGAAAAAACGATGGTTGCCAATTCCAAATTGTGAACGAGGTATCTTGTCTCGTGAGGTTTCAACTGTCGAGACACAAAAGCTATCACTTGCCTGTTCTGCATTAGCACACAACCCAAATCGCTCAAAGAAGCATCGGAAAACACTACAAAACCTCCAGAACCAGAAGGTAAAGCCAACACAGGAGCAGTGGTCAACTTCTCCTTAAGAAAAAGAAAACTAGACTCGCACTCGTCAGTGCAGATAAATCTCATATATTTCTAGGCCAATTGTGTCATCGACCTGGATATTGAAGAAAATCCCTTGATAAAACACCTATAATAGCCAGCGACTCCCAAGAAACTACGGATTGTTAGGATCAAGCGCTTACCACTACGCTAAAAGCTGTAGCTGTTAGCCAAGGTGCAACTTTATTTTCTTATAATGTGACAGCACAGAGTGCACATATTATGTGCGTTAGGGTTGGGCTGTTAGGTCCATTAGTCAGGGGAGGTGCGTGTCTAACTGCTAGTGCTGTCTCAATTCCCTTAGAGATCAGTCTTACCCTTCCCCTACCGCCTGCCCTATGCCCAGCAAAGATAGTCTTACCTGTTAGGATCTGGCATCACACTTTTACAGCCCACATGGCCAGTCAGATCAAGCGGCGTAATGTCAACAGCTTGATGTACGTGAACTTCCCAGGAGGTCACCCATCACAGTACTGTTCTCACCCTTGCACGCTTAACTCAACAACCCACCCCCAAGAAGTATAGAAAATGCTTCTTAGGAGACTCAAATCCCTGACCTTGCTCTGATACCAATTGTTAGGATCAAGCGCTTACCACTAGGTCAAAAGCTATAGTTGTTAGCCAAGGTGCAGCTTTATTTCCTTATAATGTGTCAGCGCAGATTGCACCTATTATGTGCGTTAGGGTTGGGCTGTTAGGCCCATGAGTCAGGGGAGGTGCGTGTCTAACTGCCGGTGCTATCTCAGTTGTGAGACCTGAAATTGTGAAAAGGATTAATTGTTGAATTAATCAAGTTTTAGTGAATTATGGTGGTTCAGATTTCATTTCGAATGTTTGGGTTGCTTTTTCGAGTTGAGAATTGTATTTGGAGCATTTCGGGAAGTTTTAGGATTTTCGAATTTTGGGGTGAAATCTGGTAAGCTTTGATGACGTCAGCATTACGTGTTGGCTTAGCATGATGACGTAAGCGTTGCTGCTCGAGAGATCTGTTGCTTTTAGCGTGAGATCTGTTTTTATCGAAACGCTGCCGTTTTGTGTTTTGCGTGAGTTAGTTGAGGCGCTAAGATCTGGTCTCTGTACGACGCCGTTTTGGAGAGATCTGTTTGTTGAGGCGTGTGTAGCGTTCGAACCAGATTTGATGACGTAGGCAGATTTCACCGTTGTGAGCGCGCGACTGGAATAGCGAACAACTTTGGTGACGTAACCAGCTTTCAGCGTGTTTTGGTTTCAGATTTCACCTGTGCGACGTCGTTCTGGAATATTTGTTGGTTTAGCGCTAGTTTGTGAGATCTGTTGTGTCGGTGATTTATTTAAAACAGATCTCTCGCGCCTATTTATAGAAGCGTTGGCTTCATTGTTTCTGATCGGATTTCATACTTAGAAATATTTCTCTCGACTTCGTTCTCTGTTTTCTCAAACCCTTGTCACTGTTCACCGTAACCTTCTCCGGCCATTTCCCGTCGACTCCGACCACCGTTCTTCGAGTTTGAGGTAGCGTTGGACTCCTCTCAAAGAGCTCTTTCATCCTATACCCATCTTGGAGGCTACGGGTTGTCCAGGGAGAAGTAGCGAAGGGGCAGAAGTTCTTCCCTGTTCGTGTGTTTGTGCGTACAGTGGCGCCTGCGGAGTTGAGAGAACTCAAGGTGCAGTTAGATGATTTGCTGGAGAAAGGTTTTATTCAGTATGGTATGTCACCGTGGGGAGCGCCCATTTTGTTTGTGAAGAAGAAGGATGGCTCAATGCGGATGTGCATTGATTTTCGTCAGTAAAGCCACTGCACAGTCAAGAATAAGTACCCGTTGCCGAGAATCGATGATCTGTTTGATCAGTTGCAAGGTTCTGCGGTGTATTCTAAGATTGATCTTCGTTCCGGGTACCATCAGCTCAGAGTGAGGGAACAAGATGTCGCGAAGACTGCGTTTCGTACGAGGTACGGACATTTTGAGTTT
>KV010142.1:96432-107694 GCA_001598015.1 Dorcoceras hygrometricum | reverse complement strand
TAACAAATTGGGCACGGCTCTCGATCACCCCAACCATGCAATTAATCTAATTAACATGCATAATTAAATAATCTAACATACACTATGGTGCATTCTAGGTCTTTATCCAACACAATTGTTAACATTATATAAACATAATGAAGATAAAGAATGCCATAAACAAATGCGAATATCATATATAAAGACTGTCATATACAAGAGTCTATAAACCCACACGCCACAAGTTGGCTAGTTGGGCATCTACTCTAACATTCTCGCCAAACCTAATCACACAGTCAAAACAATCTCCTGGGAAAACAAGCCCGCACCGGTATTAGTTGCAATAGACACAACATCTCGCAAAGAGGTCGTACACAACCCATGCTCATGAATGAATGAATCAGATAAAAATGAATGCCATGCTCCAGTGTCAAATAATACTCAGAAAGGAAAGTCAAAAATAATACAGTTACCTGCAATCACTCCTCCGGGCGCATCCTCCTCTTGTTCCCTGATCATGGCGTTCACTTGTGCTTGCTGAGGTCTGGAGAAATGAGTCTGGGAAAACCCATCAAAGCGAGATGGACCGGGCTGCTGAAATGATCCCATAGGCTGGGATCCAGCAAACCTCTGCTGCTGTTGCGCAATGAAAGACCTTCCTCGGGATGATCCACCTATACGAACTTGAGGTGGGGAAGCAGTATGTTGTGTACCGGCCAACGGACACACTCTAGCAAAGTGTCCAAACTATCCTCATTTATTGCAAGCACCCTAAACTCCAATGCACTGCGCCGATGAATTCTTTCCCCCACACTGACTATAGAAAGCAACTCTGGGACTACCGCTGCTAGAACTACCAGAACCCGACAAGCTAGAACCTGACCTCCTCTTGATCTGTTTGCAACGGGGCCCAAACCTGCGACTACCAGGTTGCTGGAATGGCTGGGAAGACAGCTGGGACACCTAAGTAGGTTGAGAAGACTGAATCCCTTGAGAACCGGGATGAACAACTTGCGCACCCTGCGGTCGAACCCGAGACCGCCGATTCAACAAACCCTGCTCGATATCAATGCCTTGTCCACCGCGTCTGCATAAGTAGTAGGTGAACTTGCCAGCACTAAAGAATAAAGGTCTTCGTTCAGCCCTTCCAAGAATCGGTTCCTCTTGGTTCTCTCACGGACAGCGACGTGAGGGACGAAGGCCAAAAGAAAAGAAAACTGCTTCGCATACTCTGCCACACGCATGTCCCCATGGACCAGGTCATCAAACTCACGCTCTTTGTTGTTCACATACGACTCCGGAACATATACCTATCGGAACGCTGCACAGAAACTGGTCCAAGATACCTCTGTTCCCTTTTCGGCCATAGCTCGTGAGGTACCTATCCACCAACCTTGTGCATTGCTCCTCAGCTGGAACGTAGCTAAGCTCAGTTTTCACGCATCGTCGTAGTGTATTCTCTCAAACAGGCCTCGAATGTGCACTAACCAAGCCTCTGCATCGTCGCTAGACTCCATTTCACAAAATTTATGCGGCTTCATTCGCTGAAACCTTGCCATAACCAGCTCCATCTCGTCGACACGATACTCCAACAAATCAACTTCCTCTTCCACCTGCCTAGCACACCTGTGAACCGGGCTGCTATGTTGTTCTACATCATCTCCTTCGTTCTGAGCCCCAGATTCTACCGGAATCTGCCTCCTTCACCCTACCTATACTTCTAGGCGGCATCTACAGAAATGCTAGGGTGATAAGATCAAACAGCAGATAACAGATAAAACACATAGAAAAGCACATGCAGCAAGACAAATACAGTGCCTAGACTCAAGTGAACTCACAAAGAAATTGTGCTTATCCCAGTTTAAGATCTGATACCAAAATGTCAGGCCCGGTGAAACAAAACAGAGATTAAACATGCAATTAACCTCAAATAGCGGAAGTATAAAAAGTGGATAAAATTTTTCCTTTTGGGCCTGATTCGAATTCATACTCAAAAATAATCGAATACTCAAAATACTGATTTCATTCAAATATCGGTACCAAAGACAGGCGTCATACAGTATCTAACAACAACAATTATCCCAAAACAACACAATTCATGAATCTGAAATACAACAGCAGCACGGGGTCCCCGGCATATGACACTATATATATATATATATGTATATATATATCATGGACACTATATCAGACTTACGGGACACCGCCAGCTGACGCACCTCCTTGACCAGTTGAAGAACCTGGGAAACCTAAATGGCACACAAACAACCAAACAGCTCCGGAGGGACAGGGGTCAAACCCCATTACGGAGAGCAACATAAACATCAAGTAGACAGAAAGACATGATAATATGCAATGTATGACATGAGGAATGAAGGAGTTCAAAAGAACCACTCAACATAACAGCAAAACAGCTGGGATCAACAATGCAGTGGCCAAGGTATAAATGATAGCGTGGTAGCTATCCACTCGTCTCAACACGCAGTACCAGAAACAGGTACAGGATAGCTCAACCCGCTGGTGCCCAAAAGCTCATGAGAATATGGTAGCTATCCACTCATCTCATAGCGGTAACAACCAGAACATCAGGGAGAAGAGGAGCATAATAGCTAGATGTTCGTGCTCAAATAACCCAACCGAGAGCTTCCTGGTACTATAGAATAACAACAACACAACGGCTAACAAAATATATGAGCTCCAAATTAAATGCAGGTATGAAGGAAAACAGCTTGCAATAAACAGCACGAGGAAGCAAGCAATAGCAGGACACAACAAACATACTCACTGCTCAGCATACCAGCACACATACAGTTACATCCATGCATATCTCAAAGCTGTAAATTAAGCTCACATCCGTACCTTATGCATATCTTGAAACAATACCTAGGCATAGCTTACAGATTAATGGAAGAACATGTTTTCCAGCTCCGCTCAAGTTTCTTGCCGAGAAATCAAGATAAAAACCACAAGAGAGGATCTAATCTTCCAAGATAACTAAGAAAATCAGCTCTGCCCAGCTTACAAAGCTCACGGCCTAAAGCCTCGAAGCTTAGAACAACTACGACTAACTAACAGAGCACTAACTAGCTCAAAGATAAATGCTAGGAGTAGAGACTAACTCTAGAAGAACAAAGTTACCAGAACTAGAGCTCAACACAACTGGATATAACGAAACCCAGCTCACGCAGCTCCTCAATGATTATCTCAATCCGCCCTCTTAACTACTCCAAATTGGTACAAGAATGATGGTCCCTGTTTTTTGAATAAGGAACTAAGATCAGCAGCCGCGCTTGTTAAAAGACATTGAAAATTTTGCGCGCTGCTAATACTGAGCTGCAATAGCTCGATGTTCTTGAACATATAAAACAACAACAAGAGCACCGGAGACAGATCTGGTATGATTTAAAAATCATGCGGAAAATACCAGAACTGAATCCTATATTTTAAAACCAACTCAAACAGATTTATGTTCCACATAAATCTGTTCGAGACTTGCAATGTGCTTGTGTGCTAACTGTATGCGATGCTAAGTATAAGCAAGTGCTGATTTCAGTTTATGCGTGCAATGCTAAAGTAAATATGCAATGCTGAAAGCTTTAAAGAAATGGACCGATACACAGCAGATTTGTTTCTGGAAGTTCGGACCTCAATGTCCTACAACTCCCCTTCTTCCACCTCGTAAGGATCCACTAGAAGATTTGATCTTACAACTCGTGTTCAGACCCAATCCCGCAACCAGCAGCTGCGAGAACTTCTAGACTCCACAAATGCACACCAGCCGCAACTGTGTGACTAAATACATACACATGAGTTTTAACATCATCGTGCTTGGATGGGACTATTTGAAACGTTTTGAGATTCATTCACCAAAGGATGTGAATGAATCTCTGTGTGTGAGATTGTTACAATGAAGCTCTCAACTCTCTGTTTCTCACACACTAGGGAATGCCCTACATAAGCTAATTAAAACTCAGCAATCGACTCTCGTGAAAGCTCCTCTCTAATGGCGGTCGATTGCTTCGTCTTTCTTTTCATTTTCCCTCTGTTGGTGCACTGTGTAATCAATGTATTTCTGCAACAGCGCTGTAGTCGCACCAACATCGTCACACTTCTTCAATGGCGTTGCCTTCGCATATATAGCCTCTGTTTGAAATATGGCCGTTAGATAGATTCCAAAACTGTTCAGCGCTTGTCAAGGCCAAATTGTCGTCTTTCCATTTCATTGCAACGCTCCTCTGTAAATTGTACTATTTCCCAGAATAGTACAAATCTTGTTCCCTTGAATTGAGGCAATTTTCACGACTTAATCTCAGCCATTGATTCTTTCCATCTTGAGCGTTTTTGCCATTTGAATTGCGCTCAGCAGTTGACATCCAGCTCTCGTAAATCGTCAACTGCTTCGCTGCTGATTCAAGTCTACTGCTGCTTTGCGCTTCTGCTGAATCTTCAAATACTGCGACTGGAATCTTGCGTCTGGATTGCAACGCTTCGCTACTTCTGCTTTTCTTGCTTCTGGCATTCCATGTCGACTGGATATGCAATAGCACTGAAGCTCGCAACTGGATGCTGCTGTTGCTTGCGTCTGGTTGTCCAGCTGGTATTAAACATATGCTTCCAGCTGGTATCTTGCGACTGCTGGATATCAACGCAAAGAGCATCTGCTGAATCTTTAGCGCAAGAGCAAAACGCTGTCGTATCAACTTATGTAAACGACATCGTTTTGCTATCGCTATCTCCAAGTACCAACTGCTGGTGAATAGTAGCTTGCGACTGGATTTCCTCCTCTACGACGTCGCTTCTCTCTTGCGTCTGGATGTACAAGCTACCTGCTGATATCTTGCGACTGCTGGACTCAAACCATCTGCTGATTATGATGACGTCACCGATGACGTCATCAACGCTAAACCATCTGCTGATTCTCCAGCACGACGTCGCTTCATCTCTTTCACTTCTCTTCTCATCTGCTGATAGCTTCCTGCTGATAACTGTAGCTTCCTGCTGAATGATGACGTCACTGCTGATGTAATCTACTCTTAGCGCTCCAGCTGATCTTTATCGTTCCAGCTCCAGCTTGCGATTCTTCTTAGCTTCTTGAATAGCGACTGTCAACAGATTCGTCAACAGTACTTATAACTGGAATCTTCTTCTTCGATCTATTTCTCCAGCAGACTTCTCAATTCTTGTTCCAGCTGGTTCATCTTGGCCTACGCCTGATTACGAACAACTGATTCAACTTTGGACGTCTCCATTGCTAATCCAACTGCCGTCTAAATGTATGAACCAAACCAACTGCTGATCTTTATATTGTGAACCATCGGCTGGACAGATTCTTCGACTGTTCATCATCTTCTTTGATAGCTAGAATCTGTACACTCAAGTGGAATTGTTAGAAACACAATAATAGGTTTTGTGTAATTCAAAACTTAATCAGGATCTGTCAAAACAGATCCATCAATCTCTCCCTTTTTGATTTACACAAAACCTTAAATAAACGATGCATGTTCTAACAATTCTCTCCCTTTTTGTGGGAATTCAAAAAGAGATCGAACTGCTAGTCTTAGTTTCAAATTTGAAAAGCAAAAGACAGCAATTTGGAAGCACCGTATGCAACAATATATGATTTTTGAAAAACTGAACTGATGCATAACTCAAAATTATAAAAGACAGTGACGCCACTCTCCCTGTCTTTTATAACATGAGCTCAAATCATATTTAAAATCAAAATTTTGGGCATCAGCTGGAATCCGCAAAGCAGAACATTTTAAAATTATCAGAGCACAAAATAATGTTACAAGTAAGCATGTACTACTGAGTTACTTAAATATGAAGAACCAGTAAACATGGAACAGCTCAGATTTTTCCTTCTTCTATCTCGCCCCATGTGCTTGTCACTGAGCCTCGCTCCAAGTGATCTTACAGCACAATGAAAATAGAAGCTTGGCATCTGCCCGGGACTCGCGCATCCCGACAGTTCATCAAGCGAAAAACCGGTTCTACATTAAAACATATTAACTGGCCTTCATAAACAAGCTTCTCAAAACAGTTAAAACTTTAAAAACATAGCCCATGTGTGTCAAAATTAGTGCTCGTTCAAGAACAACCTGCTCTGATACCAATTGATGGTCCCTGTTTTTCGAATAAGGAACTAAGATCAGCAGCCGCGCTTGTTAAAAGACATTGAAAATTTTGCGCGCTGCTAATACTGAGCTGCAATAGCTCGATGTTCTTGAACATATAAAATCACAACAAGAGCACCGGAGACAGATCTGGTATGATTTAAAAATCATGCGGAAAATACCAGAACTGAATCCTATATTTTAAAACCAACTCAAACAGATTTATGTTCCACATAAATCTGTTCGAGACTTGCAATGTGCTTGTGTGCTAACTGTATGCGATGCTAAGTATAAGCAAGTGCTGATTTCAGTTTATGAGTGCAATGCTAAAGAAAATATTTTTAAAACCAACTCAAACAGATTTATGTTCCACATAAATCTGTTCGAGACTTGCAATGTGCTTGTGTGCTAACTGTATGCGATGCTAAGTATAAGCAAGTGCTGATTTCAGTTTATGAGTGCAATGCTAAAGAAAATATGCAATGCTGAAAGCTTTAAAGAAATGGACCGATACACAGCAGATTTGTTTCTGGAAGTTCGGACCTCAATATCCTACATCTCCCCTTCTTCCATCTCGGAAGGATCCACTAGAAGATTTGATCTTACAACTCGTGTACAGACCCAATCCCGCAACCAGCAGCTGCGAGAACTCCTAGACTCCACAAATGCACAACATCCGCAACTGTGTGACTAACTACATACACATGAGTTTTAACGTCATCGTGCTTGGACGGGACTGTTTGAAATGTTTTGAGATTCATTCACCAAAGGATGTGAATGAATCTCTGTGTGTGAGATTGTTACAATGAAGCTCTCAACTCTCTGTTTCTCACACACTAGGGAATGCCCTACATAAGCTAATTAAAACTCAACAATCGACTCTCGTGAAAGCTCCTCTCTAATGAAGGTCGATTGCTTCGTCTTTCTTTTCATTTTCCCTCTGTTGGTGCACTGTGTAATCAATGTATTTCTGCAACAGCGCTGTAGTCGCACCAACATCGTCACACTTCTTCAATGGCGTTGCCTTCGCATATATAGCCTCTGTTTGAAATATGGCCGTTAGATAGATTCCAAAACTTTTCGGCGCTTGTCAAGGCCAAATTGTCGTCTTTCCATTTCAGTGCAACGCTCCTCTGTAAATTTTACTATTTCCCAGAATAGTACAAATCTTGTTCCCTTGAATTGAGGTAATTTGCACGACTTAATCTCAGCCATTGATTCTTTCCATCTTGATCGTTTTTGCCATTTGAATTGCGCTCAGCAGTTGACATCCAGCTCTCGTAAATCGTCAACTGCTTCGCTGCTGATTCAAGTCTACTGCTGCTTTGCGCTTCTGCTGAATCTTCAAATACTGCGACTGAATCTTGCTTCTGGATTGCAACGCTTCGCTACTTCTGCTTTTCTTGCATCTGGGATTCCATGTCGACTGGATATGCAATAGCACTGAAGCTCGCGACTGGATGCTGCTGTTGCTTGCGTCTGGTTGTCCAGCTGGTATTAAACATATGATTCCAGCTGGTATCTTGCGACTGCTGGATATCAACGCAAAGAGCATCTGCTGAATCTTTAGCGCAAGAGCAAAACGCTGTCGTATCAACTTATGTAAACGACATCGTTTTGCTTCGCTATCTCCAAGTACCAACTGCTGGTGAATAGTAGCTTGCGACTGGATTTCCTCCTCTACGACGTCGCTTCTCTCTTGCGTCTGGATGTACAAGCTACCTGCTGATATCTTGCGACTGCTGGACTCAAACCATCTGCTGATTATGATGACGTCACAGATGACGTCATCAACGCTAAACCATCTGCTGATTCTCCAGCACGACGTCGCTTCATCTCTTTCACTTCTCTTCTCATCTGCTGATAGCTTCCTGCTGATCACTGTAGCTTCCTGCTGAATGATGACGTCACTGCTGATGTCATCTACGCTTAGCGCTCCAGCTGATCTTTATCGTTCCAGCTCCAGCTTGCGATTCTTCTTAGCTTCTTGAATAGCGACTGTCAACAGATTCGTCAACAGTACTTGTCAGGCCTCGTGCTCACAACATATAAACACATGCGGAAGCTATCAAAAAGTGAGTAAAATTTTCGCTTTTAGGCCCGACGGTTTTAAACATATAATTTAAAATACATGATACCTAAAATAAGTTTCCCAAATCATAAACAATCAACAATAAAGCATACACAATTCAAACATGTATCATATTCCCCTACGGGTACAACAACAAAGCGTAGGGCATCCCCCTGGCTAACTGATACATATATATATATATATGCTATATGCTACTGGGACACACTAGCCACCTCCTGGGGCACCACCATCTGGGTTGAAACCACGACCAGCTGTAGAACCTGGGTTTCCTGAAAACAACGCAACAAAGAAACAAACCAAGCCCCGGAGGGACATGGGGTCAAACCCCAGTACGGAGAGCAATAATACAACAAAATAAACAGCAAGGAAATCTGGGTTGAAACCACGACCAGCTGTAGAACCTGGGTTTCCTGAAAACAACGCAACAAAGAAACAAACCAAGCCCCGGAGGGACATGGGGTCAAACCCCAGTACGGAGAGCAATAATACAACAAAATAAACAGCAAGGAATAAAATGCAGGTGCTATGCATGAGACGCCGAAGAACAACGGAAAGCTCGACCCACAAGGGTGCTAAGGAACTCAAACATAGCTCCAAGAATTACCAACAACAAACAGTGGCCACGGGGTGTGTTCACAGTGTGGTAGTAAGCCACTCGCCATGACACTACCCCCACTTACCAGATGCATCAAACAACTCAACCTGCTGTAGTCTCGCCCATGAACTGTGGTAGTTAACCACTCGGCGCATGGTAGCTACGATACCAGCAGGGAGATTAGAGTGCGGTATTGCCGCTCGCCCTCACATCCTGGTAAGATAGAACAACAATACAACAATGGTACAAAGACTACCAAAACTGGAAAGGAATACCATGCGTGTATGCAACATGCGAGAATGCCAGCATATAAACATATGCAACGCAGCAATTGCACAAATAGCATACACAATCCTCAACAGGACACAACCAGCAGGCACGGCAATTCCACATACCAGCGACTACAATTCATCCAAGCTATAACTTCGCTGTAAAACAAGCTCAAATCCGTACCTTATACTGAGTCAACAACTAACCCGGCGAGAAATCCCGAAGACTCTGGTAAAAGCCTGTTAAACACACGGCATACACAACGTAAATCTAACAGGTTGCTAAACAAGCCCACGGCTGGGAGTCTCACTCGACCAGCTGCTCCATATACCTCAACAATTACATAGAAAGCTTAAAAACTATGGCTAGGAACAAGGTCTCACCGAAAACCAGAACGTAGCTCTACCAAATCGACGCAACACTCGAACGGCAGCAACTTCGCGTTCCTCGACTAGCCAATTACAACTTCTAAAACTGGTATGAATTGGAAGAGCTTCTCAAGAGGAGTCCAACGCTACCTCGCACGAGCAAAACAACCACCGGAAACGACGGGAAATCGTCGGAAAGATCACGGCTGAACAGTGTTCTAGGGTTCGAAAGATAAGGAACGAAAGGCTGGAAATATTTGCTAAGTATTGAATTGATACCACAATTCGAAGACCAAGTCTTCCTATAAATAGCACTTGCAACGACTGGAAATCAATACCAATAATTGTCCACCGACAAAACCAGTCGACACCAACAATTTCCCAAACCAGCAGACGCAAGAACCAACAACTGATTTCTCCAACAATCGATAAAATAACTAACGACTGGTTCTCAAAACGGCATCGCACCAACTTACTCAAACGACGTCGCATACTATACCAGCAGCTGACTATCCAGTCGCAAGAACAAAACAACGCAACGCTTCTCTCTGCTGGTTCCAGTCGCAACCTCAAAACGCAGCGTTGCAACTAATTCAAACGACGTCGCTCCACTGACGTCATCCAGTCGCTAGCTCTCACAAAAATACCAGCAGCAAGCAACAGCGGCGAAACTCACTTGCAGCTGGACTCCCAGTCGCAACAAACATACCAGCAGCTGACATCCAGTCGCAAGACAAAACAACGCAACGCTTCTCTCTGCTGGTTCCAGTCGCAACCTCAAAACGCAGCGTTGCAACTAATTCAAACGACGTCGCTCCACTGACGTCATCCAGTCGCTAGCTCTCACAAAAATACCAGCAGCAAGCAACAGCGGCGAAACTCACTTGCAGCTGGACTCCCAGTCGCAACAACGAAACGACGACGTTTCCTCTTCGAGCTACAGGAAAGGTTGACTCGCGTTGACATCTACATCTGCTGAACAACCAGCAGACACACATACACAATCTACCAGCTGGTACCAGACGCAACATCCAAACGATGTCGCGCCAACTAATCTAAACGCAGTCCTATGCTAAAGCATCTACTGATCACAACACATGCAACCAGACTTTACGCAAACGACGGCGTTTCAGGAATCTCGCGCTAAAACGCGCTTCTGCTGGATTCACCACCGACCAGCTGCTAGCTCACAAAACCAGCTGACACATCACCCAGCAGGTACCTCAAGTATGCGAAAATACAAAATCTCCAGAATTGTTCAACACACGAAAAGGAACCCGAAAATGCAACTCAATCACTCAAATAGAGATCTTAAACCAGCAGAACCTCTATTTATCGATTCATTCCAACTATAAATCTCAATTACAAATCCAGGTCTCACATTTCTCCCCCACTAAAAAGGATTTCGTCCTCGAAATCAAACAACAATTCTGAAAACACCACACAACAACTGAAACTCAAAGCAACAACAAGAAACTAAACAGAAACTCGCTCAACACAAGGCCAAGAGTTCAAGATAACTGAGCAAACAAGTCACAACAACTAAGGAAGGAAAACAGCAAAAACTACTAGCTACTAGAAAATATAGCCCAACAGCTACTCAAACAGATGCGGCCACTCGCGCTGCATCTTCTCTTCCAGCTCCCAAGTAGCTTCTTCCCTACCATACTTGCTCCACTGCACCATTACTAAAGGAATGGTCTTATTTCTCAACTGTTTCTCTTTTCTGCCAAGGATCTTCAAAGGGTATTCCTGATAGCCAACGACCGATCTAGCTCTACCTCGTAGTTCCAAGCACATGAGACGGATCTGGCTCGTACTTCCTCAACATGGAAACGTGAA
>KV010142.1:54622-70081 GCA_001598015.1 Dorcoceras hygrometricum | reverse complement strand
TGACATCGCGAGTGTAACTAGGTAAACGCATTTACCTGAAACACTTCTAGTACTCTGGCCAGAGATTTATACACTATTATCCCCTCAGATAGCATAGGATATCCACGCATGTCTGCGAGCGGTGAATCCTCGACAACGATGCATCGACTCCTACATGCATCGGGGTCTCACCCAATCCCGACGCCTTATGACCCCAAGTGAGTCGGCAAACGGGTCAAAGTGAGACGCCTATCATGTAGAGTCTCAATGACGTTTCGAGTCGTGAGGACTAACTCAGTACAACCAAAACCTCGGACTTATCCACTCGACAAATGATAACCACTTGGAAAGTCCGAACGAGGGTAGTTCGATAGATCACCAGGTCACTATCTATCTGCATGCTCAGAACATCACAATGTTCCCTACCAATGAAACGTGGTACTTCGCATCGCAGATACTAGTCTCGAACTCGGGCGGCCTTATCCTCATTTTGACGGCCCAATCGACTAGGAACATGTTCAGTACACAGCGACTATTAGATGTGTTTCATGATAGCCGTCATACCCACTATCACATCTAACATACGCTTTAGTGCATTCTAGGTCTTTACTCAACGCAATTGTAAATCATTACACACATAATGAAAGTAAAGAACGCCATATAAGTAAATGCGAATATCATATATAAAGACTGTTTGTACAAGAGTCTATAAAACCCACACGCCACAAGTTGGCTAGTTGGGCATCTACTCTAACAGAGAATAAGGCTACAACCGAAGGCAGGGAGCCAATGGATCTCAATAAAGCTGCTCAACGACTGAATCCAATCAACTAGAGGATAGTGGCCACGGGGTGTGTGAGAATATGGGAGCTACCTACTCATCTCAGCACCCGGTACCAGATGCAGATCATAGCTCAACCTGCTGTTGCCCAACTCATGAGATGTCGGAACTACCCACTCCGCTCATAGTGGATAACAGATCCCAGCAAGAAGATGAGGGACACGGGAGTTACCCGCTCGGCCTCAAAACAGGCATCATGATACACACAGATCAATACAACAGGGCAAGGCTAGCAAGATCTGAGCTCAACATGAATAACGCATGTATGCAATGCAACAGCTTGCAAAGATCAACACAGCAGAGTCAAGCAATAACAACACAGAGGCATACACAGCAGCACACATAATCTCCATGCCAAATTCAATGCTGTAAAACAAGCTCACATCCGTACCTTGGTTCTGATCTACAATTACTACAAACCCGGTTCCCGAGCGTACAGATCTGAAACCTGGTAAACCAAATACAAGCAAAGACTCAGGGACAGTAGCACAGAAACACAAACTGGGAGCTACAACCTCGACCAGCTCTGTCCTACCCTTCTAGCTCAACAAACAGCTCTAAACGAAGCACAAGGTAGGAACTAACACTTACCCAACGAGCTACCTGAACAGCAGAAGCAAATCTGTGCTTATGCTAACACACTACACAGGGAAGCTTCCTTGCGATGTTCTTACAGCTAACCCAAAGCCTTCGAAAGAGGTATGAGAAGAATCGCCTTGGCAAGAGGAGTCTAGCGCTACCACTCTCGCGTCCGTCGGAACTGTCTACCACCGACAATCGAAGAAGAAAAGCTTCAATAAACAGTAGCTAGGGTATCGCGACAGAGTTATCTTTCGAGAAATATTTCTAAGTGTCAGGAAGAGATAATGGCGAGACCAGAGTCAAAGTCCTCTATTTAAAACAACTCAAGTCTCCCAGATCTAACAGACAACAGTCACTGACAACTTAAGATCCTAGCTAACCCCAACTAAGATCTGAGTATCACTCCAGATCCGGACGCTGCGCTAAACAGATTTGGAACTTACCCAAACGACGTCGCACCAAGGACCGCTCGCTCACGAGGACACGTCATCTCGCTAACTACATCAGATATCGCTAAACGGCGTCACACCGCCACTTAGATCTGAAAGATTATGTCAGGCCACGTGCTCTAAACAGAGTAAAAACACACAAACACATGCGGAAGCTATCAAAAAGCGGGTAAAATTTTTCGCTTTTGGCCTGACGGTTTAAAACATTATACTTTAAAATAGAACGATACTCAATATATATCCCAGTTTATAAAAACAACTCACAGTATAGCATAACAACAGCAACAACAACTTGTATCAGACTCCAACAACAACGTACAACGACAAAGCACAGGGCATCCCCTGGCTAACAGTACTGATACATATAAATATGCTATACGCAACTGGGACACGCTAACTACCTCCTGGGGCACCACCAGCTGGATTAAAACCACGACCAGCTGTAAAACCTGGGTTCCCTGAAAACAACACAAACAAGGAAACAAACCAAGCCCCAAAGGGGCATGGGGTCAAACCCCAGTACGGAGAGCAACTAATATAGAAAAAGAATGCATAAGATAAAATGCAGATGCTATGCATTAGACACCGGATAACAGCTGAAGGCTACGACCAACAAGGGAGCCAAGGAACTCAAACATAGCTCCAAGAGATCAGCAACGAATCAGTGGCCACGGGGTGAGTTCAAAGTGTGGTAATGAGCCACTCGCCTTGACACCTCCACCCAAATACCAGATGCATCAAACAACTCAACCTGCCGTTGCCTCACCCATGAACTGTGGTAGTTAACCACTCGGCGCATGGTGGCTAACAAATCTCAGCAGGGAGATGAGAGTGCGGTATTGCCGCTCGCCCTCGCATCCTGGTAAGAAACAACAGCAATATACAAGAATACGTAGCAATGGCTGCAACAAAATATGAATGCAATATGGGTAATGCGTGTATGCATAAACATAGCAGCTAAAATCAACAGCAATCACATATGCACACAGCAACATCCACGGCAATGCACAACAGCCATCTAGCATTCAATCTCATGCCAATTCCCAGCTACATCAAGCTCAGATCCGTACCTTATACTTCTGTGCAACAATTACCACAAAACAGGCCCGAGAGATCTGGATTGCAACCTGCTAAAATACACACGACAGATCTCAGGCTCAACACAGAAGGTCACGGCCAATTATAGAAACTCACGGCTGGGAGTCATTCACTCCACCAGCGATAAAATCCAACAATACCACTAATCAGGAAGCTTAAACAAAGGCTAATACTAAGATCTCGACACCAATTCGAAGTTCTACCTCAACGACGCAACACACGGCCGAGGACAGCAACTTCGTGATCTCGCTCTAGCCAACGACAGCCTCCAAGAATGGTATAGAAAGGAAGAGCTTCTCAAGAGGAGTCCAACGCTACCTCGAACGCATCAAACAAAGGCCGACAACGACGAGAATTCACCGGAAAACTCACGGTGAACAGTACTAGGGTTCGAAGAACAGAGGTCGACAACCAAGATAGTATTTCGCTAAGTATGGGATCTGATATCTCAAATTGAAGACCAAGTCTTCCTTAAATACATCTCGCGACTGCTGAAATCTGGTTAAATGTCCACCGACAAAACCAGCAGTTGCTCTACAAAATCCTCAAAAGCTGGACAACCCAACGACTGGTTCTCAAATCTAAAAGCTGGATGATATAACACTCAAAAGCTGAAACCAGACGTTGCATCAAAACGCTGCGTTCCAACTTAATAAAACGGCGTCGCACAGACCCAACAGCTGGTCTCTAACCCATCGACTGGATTCCTTAGCGCTAACCAAAACGACGACGCACAACCTACGTCATCCAGTCGCTAGCTCTCGCGCAAAACAACCAGACGCAAGCTACAGGAAACCAGACGCAAGCTACAGTAGAGTTGACCATCGTTGACATCTGCTCTCAGCTGGACAACCAGACGCAACAACTCCTCGCAGCTAGTACCAGGCGTAACAACCAAAACGGCCTCGCTCAAAACGCTATCGTTTTGCCCTCAACAAACAAAACAAAGCAACGGCTGGTTACAAACACGCTACCAGCTTTCACTTAACACAACGCATCCAGATTCCACTAAAACGACGGTGTTTAGGATTCTCGCGCTACCAAAACACGCTACGACTGGATTTCACCAAAACGACCAGCTCTCTCAATAAAACCAGATCTCTACTCAAAAATACGAAAACTTCCAGAATTGCTCTAAGTGAGGAATTTGACCCGAAATTACTACTTAAACATCCAAGTAGAGATCTTAAACCACCAATAATCTCTAAACACCGATTAATTCTCACAATTAATCTTAAACACAAATCCAGGTCTCACATTTCTCCCCCACTAAAAAGGATTTCGTCCTCGAAATCAAACAACAATTCTGAAATACAACTTAACAACAGCAAGACAAAACAGAAACTCGCCTAACACAGGCCAAGAGTTCAAGATAACTGAGCAACCAATAAACAACAACTAGGGAAGAATTACAACCAAAAGCTACAAACTACTGGAAATTTAGCTCAACAGCTACTCAAACAGATGCGGCCACTCACGCTGCATCTTTTCTTCCAGCTCCCAAGTAGCTTCTTCCCTTCCATGTTTGCTCCATTGCACCATTACCAACGGAATGGTCTTATTTCTCAGCTGTTTCTCTTTTCTGCCTAGGATCTGCAAGGGATATTCTTGATAACTCAACGACTGATCTAGATCAACCTCGTCAGTTCCAAGCACATGAGACGGATCTGGCTCAAACTTCCTCAACATGGAAACATGAAAGACGTCATGAAGAGAAGACAACTCTGGCGGCAACAACAGCCGATACACTAAAGAGCCAATCCTCTCAACAATCTCATACGGACCAACGTAACGAGGGGCTAACTTCCCTTTGCGTCCAAAGCGCATCACACTGCGAAATGGAGAAACCTTGAGAAATACACAATCACCAACCTGAAACTCAAGAGGTCGACGCCTCTTATTCGCATAACTGGCTTGGCGATCCTGGGCAGCTTTCATCCACTGTCTAATAAGATCCACGTGATCTTTCATTTGCTGCACAAAGTCTGGGGCAGATAGCTGCTTCTCCCCCACACCTTCCCAACATACTGGCGATCTGCACTTTCTGCCGTACAAAGCCTCAAAAGGCGCCATGCCAATCGTCACTTTATAGCTGTTATTGTAGGAAAACTCTACTAAAGACAACTTGTCTTGCCAGCTACCTCCGAAATCCTACACAACAGCTCGTAACATATCCTCCAACGTCTGGATAGTTCTCTCAGATTGGCCATCTGTTTGGGGGTGATACGCGGTTCTCATAGCCAATCTGGTACCCAAAGCTGTTTGCAAACTCTTCCAAAACC
Organism: Dorcoceras hygrometricum; assembly: GCA_001598015.1. Lineage (NCBI taxonomy): Eukaryota > Viridiplantae > Streptophyta > Magnoliopsida > Lamiales > Gesneriaceae > Dorcoceras > Dorcoceras hygrometricum. The sequence goes on along the minus strand of KV010142.1, from coordinate 64,850 downwards.
TGGAAGTAAACCTCGGATCTCGGTCGGAAACGATCGAAACAGGCACACCGTGCAGTCTAACAACAAAATCCACATACAGCTTCGCCATCTTCTTCAACGAGAAGGTCATCCCATATGGAATAAAATGTGCAGACTTCGACAGATGGTCTACAACCACCCAAATAGCATCGCATCCTCTGCTGGAACGAGGCAGATGCGTCACAAAATCCATAGCAATGTGCTCCCAATTCCATTGGGGCACTTCGAAACTCTATAACAGACCACCCGGTCTCATCCTTTCGGCCTTTACCATCTGACAATTCAAACAAGGAGCGACAAAACCAGCAACATCGCTCTTCAGGCCAGCCCACCAGAAGTGCGGCTTCAACGCATGGTACATCTTCCGTGCACCAGGATGAACACTATGTCTGCAGCAATGCGCTTCCCGAAGGATCTCCTCCTTAAAATCAATCAAATTGGGCACAACCAACCTGCCCCGGAAACGCAAACAACCGTCGGAAGCGACAGAATAATCTTCAAGTCCGCCATCCCTGACCTTTAACTTCAACTCGTGGATGGACGGATCAGTCCTCTGAGCTGCTCGAATACTCGAAACAATCTATGGCTCCACTTGGAACGATGAAACCACTACGCAATCCTCAGCCGGGTAGAATCTCCAACCCGTAGTGTTAAGATGCTCTTGATCCTTAGAGATGTACAACGACGCAAGCATCTCACTAGCTTCCTGCTCAAAGCATCGGCCACTACGTTCGACTTCCCAGGCTGGTATTTAATCTCACAATCAAAGTCCTTTAGCAGCTCCATCCACCGACGCTGTCTCATGTTCAATTCAGGCTGCGAAAACAGATATTGAAAACTTTTGTTGTCGGAGTACACCACAAACTGCTCGCCATACAGGTAGTGACGCCAGATCTTCAACGCAAAGACCACCGCTGCTAACTCCAAATAATGGACTGGATAACGAGTATCATGCGGTTTCAACTGCCGCGAGGCATACGCAATGACTCGACCATTCTGCATCAAAACACAGCCCAATCCATTGAGCGAAGCGTCAGAACAAACAACAAATCCACCCGATCCGGACGGCAGAGCCAACACAGGCATAGTACTCAGCTTCTCCTTAAGCAGTTTAAAGGCATTCTCGCACTGCTCAGACCACACAAACCGCTTGTCTTTCTGGGTCAATTGAGTCATCGGCTTTGCTATACTAGAAAATCCTTCGATGAAACGACGGTAATAGCCAGCCAAACCCAAGAAACTGCGAATCTCAGACACATTTCTGGGATGCTCCCAGTTCAGAACAGCATCAACCTTACTGGGATCCACATAAATCCCCTCGGCTGAAATGACATGACCCAGAAATACAACGCGATCTAACCAAAACTCGCACTTGGAAAATTTCGCATACAACTGCTGCTCTCTCAATCTCTGAAGAACCATTCCCAAGTGCTCTTTATGCTCCCTCGGAGTCTTCGAATAAACCAAGATGTCGTCAATAAAAACAATCACAAACTGGTAAATGAACTCTCTAAAAACCCGGTTCATCATATCCATAAAGACTGCAGGCGCGTTGGTCAACCCAAACGGCATCACCAAAAACTCAAAGTGTCCGTACCTCGTACGAAACGCAGTCTTCGCGACATCTTGATCTCTCACCCTCAACTGGTGATACCCTGAACGAAGATCAATCTTCGAGTACACCATAGAACCTTGCAACTACAAACAGATCATCGATTCTCGGCAACGGGTACTTGTTCTTGACAGTGCCTTTATTCAACTGGCGAAAATCAATGCACATCCGCATTGAGCCATCCTTATTCTTCACAAACAGAATGGGCGCTCCCCACGGCGACATAATAGGTCGGATGAAACCTTTCTCCAGCAAATCATATAACTGCACTTTGAGCTCTCTCAACTCCGTAGGCGCCAGACGATACGGGGCACGATAAATTGGAGTTGTGCCAGGCACCAGCTCTATGCTGAAGTCAATCTCCCGCCTCGGAGGAAAACCAAGGATCTCCTCCGGAAACACATCGGGAAAGTGCCGCACTACGGGAACGTCACTGAGCTGAACACGGAAGAAGAAGACGCATCCAAAGCATAGATCATAAAGCCAGCATTCCTTAATGACAACAAGCTGAACATCTCCATCACTGAGACTAGGGGAATATTCGATCTAGAGTCCTGGCCGTAGAAGTCCCACTTCTCGCCAGACAAAGGCCTAAAGTGCACAATTCCATGAAAACAATCCACAGAGGCCCTATACTTGGACAGCCCATCCATCCCAACTATGCAATCAAAATCCCACAGCATCAATCGGATCAAGTTCGCTACCAACACATGCTCACCAAACCGCAACACGCCATCCAACAAAACCTCCTGGGAGAACAAGCTCACACCGCCAAGGGTAGACACGGAAACAGCATCGTGCAACGAAATGGTACACAGACCATGCTCAACAACAAACGAATCAGAAACAAAAGAATGCGATGCACCGGTGTCAAACAACACACGTGCAGGAAAATAAAAAACAAAGCAAGTACCTGAGATCACCCGACTCGGTGTCTACTCGGCCTGCTCCCTAGTGATGGCGTTAACCTGAGCATGCTGGGGTCCTGGGAAGAAAGGCTGAGACGACTGTCCGAACCGCGATAGACCAGGCTGCTGAAATGGCCTAAACTGAGTCTCACCCAATCGAGGCTGCGGAAACTGAGGGGAACGACCCCTAGACTGACCTCCACGACCCTGAGGCTGGGCCGCGGTCTGCTGTGATCCAGCTGATGGACACACTCTAGCAAAATGCCCGTACTGACCACAAAGGTTGCAGGAACCCTGCACACCAACACACTGCTTGGACGGATGCTTTCCACCGCAAAAGCCACAAAACGCAGCCCGAGAACCACTGCTACTCGAGCTGCCCGAACCAGAAGTGCCAGAACCCGACTTCTTCTTGAACTGCTGACCGTGGGGTCTAAACCTCTGACGGCCAGACTTCTGAGCCACCTGCTGCTGATGCTGTTGCTACTGCTGGGGATGATAGGCTGACTGGGAGGACTGTGAATACTGCGCTCCCTGAATAGCAGGACGACCACCCTACGGTGCCTGCTGCCGACGAGAACGACGGCTATGCAAACCTTCCTCAATGTCGATGGCACTATCCACCGCCTCAGCATAGGTCTTGGGCTTACTGGTCAACACCATCTGATACAACTCTTCATTCAAGCCCTCAAGAAATCTAGTCCGCTTGGCCCTCTCACGGCCAGAAACATGGGGAACGTACGCCAACAGAGAAGAAAACTTCCTAGAATACTCCCGAACAGTCATGGAACCCTGCTCCAGATGGTTGAACTCCCGCTCCCGGGCGTTCACATAAGACTCGGACACATACTCCTGCCGAAAGGTCACGCAAAAACTATCCCAAGAGATCCCAACACCGGTCTCCAACAAGGTACTCGAAGCGCCTCGCCACCAGCGCTCTGCAGCCTTCCTAAGCAAAAGGGTCGCTAAACTCAGCCGAAGATCATCATAATACTGCACCCGATCAAAAATACCAATAATTTTCCGGAGCCACGAGTCCGCATCCTCACTGGACTCATCACCATTAAAGACTGGATGGTTCATCCGTTGAAACCATGCTATAACAACATCCATCCGCTCCATCGGAGGAGGCAAGTCACCAACTTCCTCCTCCTCATCATGCCTACTACTAGAACGATTAGGAGCGCTACGCCGATCCTCATTCTGTCCTGTCGATTCCTCAAACTTCCCCTACCTCTACCATGACGTCTAGGCGGCATCTACGAAAACACTCAACAGGATCAAGCAAACAGAACAGATACAGCATAGATAGCACATAAATAGGCAGCACGTAATCACATAGCCAAGCACATGCAACACACGACACTGTGCCTAGACTCGAGTGTAATCAAAGGAGTTGAGCTTATCCCAGCTTAAGCTCTGATACGAAAAATGTCAGGCCTCGTGCTCTAAACAGAGTAAAAACACACAAACACATGCGGAAGCTATCAAAAAGCGGGTAAAATTTCTTGCTTTTGGCCTGACGGTTTAAAACATTATACTTTAAAATAGAACGATACTCAAGATATATCCCAGTTTATAAAAACAACTCACAGTATAGCATAACAACAGCAACAACAACTTGTATCAGACTCCAACAACAACGTACAACGACAAAGCACAGGACATCCCCTGGCTAACAGTACTGATACATATAAATATGCTATACGCAACTGGGACACGCTAACCACCTCATGGGGCACCACCAGCTGGATTACAACCACGACCAGCTGTAAAACCTGGGTTCCCTGAAAACAACACAAACAAGGAAACAAACCAAGCCCCAGAGGGACATGGGGTCAAACCCCAGTACGGAGAGCAACTAATATAGCAAAAGAATGCATAAGATAAAATGCAGATGATATGCATGAGACACCGGATAACAGCTGAAGGCTACGACCAACAAGGGATCCAAGGAACTCAAACATAGCTCCAAGAGATCAGCAACGAATCAGTGGCCACGGGGTGAGTTCAAAGTGTGGTAATGAGCCATTCGCCTTGACACTCCACCCAAATACCAGATGCATCAAACAACTCAACCTGTCGTTGCCTCGCCCATGAACTGTGGTAGTTAACCACTCGGCGCATGGTGGTTAAAAAATCCCAGCAGGGAGATGAGAGTGCGGTATTGCCGCTCGCCCTCGCATCCTGGTAAGAAACAACAGCAATATACAAGAATACGAAGCAATGGCTGCAACAGAATATGAATGCAATATGGGTAATGCGTGTATGCATAAACATAGCAGCTAAAATCAACAGCAATCACATATGCACACAGCAACATCCACGGCAATGCACAACAGCCATCTAGCATTCAATCTCACGCCAATTCCCAGATACATCCAGCTCAGATCCGTACCTTATACTTCTGTGCAACAATTACCACAAAATAGGCCCGAGAGATCTGGATTGCAACCTGCTAAAATACACACGACAGATCTCAGGCTCAACACAGAAGGTCACGGCCAATTATAGAAACTCACTGCTGGGAGTCATTCACTCCACCAGCGATAAAATCCAACAATACCACTAATCAGGAAGCTTAAACAAAGGCTAATACTAAGATCTCGACACCAATTCGAAGTTCTACCTCAACGACGCAACACACGACCGAGGACAGCAACTTCGCGATCTCGCTCTAGCCAACGACAGCCTCCAAGAATGGTATAGAAAGGAAGAGCTTCTCAAGAGGAGTCCAACGCTACCTCGAACGCATCAAACAAAGGCCGACAACGACGAGAATTCACCGGAAAAGCTCACGGTGAACAGTACTAGGGTTCGAAGAACAGAGGTCGACAACCAAGATAGTATTTCGCTAAGTATGGGATCTGATATCTCAAATTGAAGACCAAGTCTTCCTTAAATACATCTCGCGACTGCTGAAATCTGGTTAAAATGTCCACCGACAAAACCAGCAGTTGCTCTACAAAATCCTCAAAAGCTGGACAACCCAACGACTGGTTCTCAAATCTAAAAGCTGGATGATATAACACTCAAAAGCTGAAACCAGACGTTGCATCAAAAATATGTGTTCCAACTTAATAAATCGGCGTCGCACAGACCCAACAGCTGGTCGCTAACCCATCGACTGGATTCCTTAGCGCTAACCAAAACGACGACGCACAACCTACGTCATCCAGTCGCTAGCTCTCGTGCAAAACAACCAGACGCAAGCTACAGGAAACCAGACGCAAGATACAGTAGAGTTGACCATCGTTGACATCTGCTCTCAGCTGGACAACCATACGCAACAACTCCTCGCAGCTGGTACCAGGCGCAACAACCAAAACAGCGTCGCTCCACCTTATCAAAACGCTATCGTTTTGCCCTCAACAAACAAAACAAAGCAACGGCTGGTTACAAACACGCTACCAGCTTTCACTTAACACAACGCATCCAGATTCCACTAAAACGACGGCGTTTAGGAATCTCGCGCTACCAAAACACGCTACGACTGGATTTCACCAAAACGACCAGCTCTCTCAATAAAACCAGATCTCACAACCAGATCTCTACTCAAAAATACGAAAACTTCCAGAATTGCTCTAAGTGAGGAATTTGACCCGAAATTACTACTTAAACATCCAAGCAGAGATCTTAAACCATCAAGAATCTCTAAACACCGATTAATTCTCACAATTAATCTTAAACACAAATCCAGGTCTCACAGATTAGATCTCACACAAGCATTGACCAGTCAAAGCTGAAATCCCTGGACCGCTCCGGTCTACCCCCGACCACGAACCGGGACTACTAACCGGACCTGTTCACACATTACTAAACACGCTCGCCACTCAGTTCTGGCTTCTCCCAAACGATGTCGCATCACTACCCACGTGGAACTTCCAACACGCGTAACTAAATAGCGGGCGACCACCAGATTTCACTACCAAATCTGAATACAACCAACCAGAACTGCCCAGCACTCAAATCTGATCATTTTTCCGTGGAAATTATCCAAAATTCCAGAGCTGTTTCCAATACTTATACGAACCCGATAACTTCACCAAGCATACTAGACCAAAGCTGGTCCATCCTAGATCTGTTCGAGCCCAAATCTGGTCTATGATAACCCGATTAATTAACTCAATTAATCCAATAATATTTCTGGTCTCACAAAAGCCCTGAAAATGGCCACCACGAAACCCTTCAGTTATGCAAACTGGACAGATTCAGCCAATTGAATCCAAAGTCAAGCACAAAGGAGGACCACAAGCTAAAGTCTTTGGTTCAGAATCTTTGCCTCTGTGTCGCGATTACCAACATTCGTTCGGCGATTCAAGAATCGGTTTAGGATCATTGGCTCTGTGTCGCGATTACCAACATTCATACGGTGATTCAAGAATCTGTTGAAGGTGCTCTACATCCAAGCATTCCAGATATGGCCCGTCTCTCCCAGGCTACTCTGGCACCTCGAGATCGGGATTCGAGTGGGTCGCCAGTATGACAGAAGGCCGTAAACCTTTTTCATTCCATCCGATGGTAACAATGGATCGAGATGTTGAAATTTTACTTGTAATTTTTTAGTGTGAATGAGAGAAGATTGCTGGTGGTGGAGATGTGATTTCAGAAAATGTTTCACAAAGTAAATGTGATTTACAGAGCTCGAATTTAGCAAAGGATGAAGCACATAAATGAAGAGAGCTCAAAGTCAATAAAGCCTACAATGCATTTATTGTTGAAGGACACAAGGTACAACTTTATCAGAAGCCTTTACAACGGCTACACCTTTGTGTCCAACGGATAGAATTGCACAAGAGGCTTTATATCAAGAACAGAAGCTGGCAGCAGAGAACGATGCGAGAGTGTATGCACAAAAGCAGAGTGTAAATGAGATAGATTACAATACACAGAGAGCGGTGCTTAGTCTAAGGTTTGCACACTCAGGTGGCAGCTGGTGTGAAAGCTGGTCATGTACCCAGGTGTGAGCTGGTGTACATGACATGAACTTCAGAGTTATATTATTCGAATGCACAACCCTGGGAAGACATCGAGATACCAACTCAGAGAGAAGCACTTCCCAATGTGTGAGAATGCATTTGAGAGTGAGCGTACACTGTAAATTGTCACACACAGATTCACTCACATATTTGAGAGAGATCTGATTAGATTAGCTGAGTGAATAAAAAACAAGACTTCCTCTCAGTATTTCAACAGAGACGTTAAACAATTTCATTGTATTCTTTCTCACTCACACGTTAAACAAGTGTTGGTTAGTTAGACACACAGCCTGTGAGCTGGTGTGCATTGGTGGCTAGAAGTTTTTGCAGCTTGAGGGTTGTCGGATCGGGTCTGTACACTAGGTGTAAGATCAAATATTCTAGTGCATCCTTCTGTGTGGAAGAAGGGGAGGCGTAGGATATTCAGCTCCGAACTTCCATAAACAAATTGCAGTGTATTTCTTTACAGCTTTCTGCATATAGCATTCACGCATGCATAACCTTAAAACATTTTAAATAAGCTTTGGATTTTTAGAGAGTAGTTCAAGTTGTTTCCGCATGATTTTATTGTTAGAGTAGGTGCCCAAATATCCATTTTGTGGCATGTGGGTTCTTGTTGACTCTATGTAAAATGATATTTATTTATAAAATTCACACTTATACGTCATTCTTTATCTTCATTATTATGATTACAATTGTTGGATAAATACCTTGAATGTAAAATAGTGTATAGTAGATGTGATAGTGGATTTGATGGCTATCATGAAACACATCTCATAGTCACTATGTATTCTAAACTAGTTCCTAGTCAATTGGGTCGTCCTATGCCTTGAAGCAGCATTACTGGTGGACAGGTTTGAAGAGTGATGTTGCTGACTTTGTAGCCCGTTGTCTGAATTGTCAGCAAGTCAAGGCCGAGAGGATGAGACCTGGTGGTCTATTGCAGATTTTGGAAATTCCCCAATGGAATTGGGAGCACATAGCAATGGATTTTGTCACACATTTGCCTCGTTCCAGCAGAGGATGTATGTTGTGTGGGTATTGATAGATAGATTGTCGAAGTCTGCTCACTTCATTCCCTATAGTATGACCTTTTCTTTGAAGAAGATGGCGAAGCTGTACATAGATTTCGTGGTGAGATTGCATGGTGTGCCTGTTTCTATTGTTTCAGATCATGATCCGATGTTTACTTCCAGGTTTTGGAAGAGTTTACAAACATTTTTGGGTACCATATTGGCGATGAGAACAGCATATCATCCCCAGACAGATGGCCAATCTGAGAGAACTATCCAGATTTTAGAGGATATGTTGAGAGCTGTTGTAATGGATTTTAGTGGTAGCTAGCAAGATTCATTGTCTTTGGTTGAGTTTTCCTACAACAACAGCTATCAGGTCACGATTGGTATGGCACCATTTGAAGCTTTGTATGGCAGGAAGTGCAGATCGCCTATATGTTGGGAAGAAGTGGGGGAGAAGCAGCTGTCTTCTCAAGAATTGTGCAGCATATGAGAGATCAAGTTGATCTACTTCGCCAGCGAATGAAAGCTGCACAAGATCGCCAAGCTAGTTATGCGAATAAGAGGCGTAGGCCTTTAGAATTTGAGGTTGGTGATCTAGTTTTCTTTAAGGTTTCTCCTTTTCGCAGTGTTATGAGATTTGGTCTCAAGGAAATTTGGCTCCTCGTTACGTTGGACCATATGAGATTGCTGAGAGAATTGGTCCTTTGGCTTACCGACTGCTGTTGCCGCCAGATTTGTCTTCCTTGCAAGATGTTTTTCATGTGTCGATGCTGAGAAAGTATGAGCCAGATCCGTCGCATGTGTTGAGAGCTGACGAGGTGGATCTAGATCGAACTTTAAGTTATGTGGCATCTCCCTTGCAGATCTTGGATAGAAAAGAGGAACAGCTGAGGAATAAGACCATTCCCTTGGTGATGGTCCAGTGGAGCAAGCATGGTAGAGAGGAAGCTACGTGGGAACTGGAAGAGAAGATGCAGCGTGAGTGGCCGCATCTGTTTGAGTGAGCGCTGTATCAGATTCCAGTAGTTGGTTCTTTTTTATTTCCCGATAGATGTTTGCTTATGTTTATTTTCCCAGTTATCTTGAACTCTTGATCTAAAGCTGTTTGATTTCGAGGATGAAATCCTGTTTTAGTGGGGGAGAGATGTGAGACCCGAAAGTTAAGAAAGATTAATTGAGTTAATTAATTGGATTTTATGAGATTCGGATTTGAGCGAGCGAATCTGGATGAGCTAAGATTTGAGTTGGTATGCTTAGCGAAGCTATCGGGTTTGTATAAGTCCTGGAATCAGCCTTGGATCAATTTAGATTTTCAGCGGAATCTGAGCAGATGTGAGTGTTAGCCATCACTGAGTAATCGCGTTCAGCAGTAGTGATGGAATCTGGTTTCGCAGGTGTTGGATGTGAGCCAGCGTGTTTCTGTAGTGAGTAGCTAAACTACGTCGTTTGGATTAGTTGGAACGACGGCGTTTTGGTTAGGATGTGAGCCAGCGTGTTTCTGTAGTGAGTAGCTAAACTACGTCGTTTGGATTATGTGAGGATTGAGAAGTTAGATTTGTGATTAATTGATGGGATTTGGGATTAATCATGTATATTTTGAGGAATTTGCGAAAGGGATGAAGTTCCTGCTGAATTTTTGAGCGTAGCGTTGATTTTGGAGAAACTGGCAGCAGCAGGTTACTGTAGCTCGTG
>KV010142.1:19693-43789 GCA_001598015.1 Dorcoceras hygrometricum | reverse complement strand
ATTTCTCGCGACCAGCAGATAGAATGTTTTGGAGATAGAGCTGTGGTCAGCAGATGGTTGTTTTGCTTGCGCGAGAGCTGTTGTCTGCTGGTATTTGCTACGGCGTCGTTTGGATAGTTGGAACGGTGTCGTTTTGTAGTGCTTTCACGCGAATGTTTTTGTTTGCTTCTGCTGATTTTTGTTGAAGAGTAAGAGTTGGCCTGCTGATCGTTACCTGCTGGTTTTGTCGACTGCTTAGATAATCAGCAGATGTTGGATTTGAGAGTTTATAAGTAGAAGTGCCGTTCGACACTTAGAAATATTTTGAACCAGCCATATCTTATCTCTTCTTCTCTAACCCTCGTTGATCTACTGTTCACCGTCACTTTCTATCGCGATTTGCCGTTGATTCCGACCTCCGTTTTTCGAGTTCTTGGTAGCGTTGGAAACCTCTTGAGAAGACCTATCTTTTCCTACCATTTTTTGGAAGCTGTGTTGAGCTGGAGCAGGAACGCGAAACGGCTGAATTGAGCAGTAAGTTGCGCCGTGCGTTTCTATCCTTTGGGTGAGCTTTCTTTCGTTGGTTTGAGCTAAGATATTAGGTATCTTTGGCAGATTTAAGCTTCTAGGAATTTTGAAGGGTATTTGTCGAGGAAGCTTCTAAGGCAGTAAGCTTGAGTTGTTGCTGGACGTGTCTTTGTTGGGAATCTGTTAGGTAATTTGAAGAGGAAAGGTACGATTGAGCAGCCCTTAGCAGTATTGAGCGTGAACATGTTTATATTTCAATGTTGTGAAAACCGTGAGTTTGCTGCTATGTGTTTACGTGGAACAGATTGATGGATTGATTGAGTTTTTCATTCTGTTGGCACGTATTATGAATTGTATGCTTTATGCATTGATATCGATTGGCATTCATGCATACATCTTGAGCCTGAATTGACAGATTGATTGATTTGATTACCTGATTGGGTGCCACGTTGTGACTGGCCGGCTCTTGAGTCGTGCCCGAAAGGTCCAACGCTATCGTCGGAGCGGTGACTACCGGATACGAGTGTCTACCGCCGAGCTGTGATGGGCTGACGGGCCCCGATGATCACGGACCGATGATTTCCACCGGCTGATTGGCTGTGTGTGGTTTAGAGGCTTGATTGAGTTGCCAGTTGATAGACTGGTCTAGCTTTCCGATTTCTTGATAGCCCTCATGCATTCATAACATTGATTTATAGCATGTTGCCTGTTTATCTGCTTTGATAGCTCTTCGTACTGAGGCTTGACCTCGTATCTGTTTCCTGCTTTGTCTTGTTGGGTCTGTGTGCCCATTTGCAGGAGCTTTAGGTAACCAAGCTGGGCAGAGTGGAAGTTCAGCTGGTCGATCCCCTCATCCTTGAGTCCCAGATACTTATGATATGTATTGAAACGGGGGATGCCTCGTGTTTTATTGTATTTTGGGGGATCTGTATTTTGAATTGAATTATGTGGTTACTTGTTGTCGGAGTTTGAGTTAAATTATATTTTGAGTATTGAATATTTTGAATGTATGATTTGAAGTTCAGGCCCATGTTATTTCGAAAAATTTTAAGCCCTGATTTTAAGCTTCCGTGATTATGCGCTTATTTATGTGTTAATCGATAGTAATTAGCACGGGGCCTGACAGATTAGTTGGAACGACTGCGTTTTGGTTAGCGAGCGAGATACAGATTTGAGGCGTTGGTCTTCAGATTTCGATGAGAATTAAGTGTTGCGTTGCTGGTTAGCATTTTAGATTTGAGTAGCGGGTGACATGTCTAGATGTGACAGTAGATGCGGTGCGACGTCGTTTGAGTAAGTCGAGATCTGTTTGTTGTAGAGAGATCTGTTGTGAAATTCAGATCTGAGTGGGAAATTAGTTTTGAGACTTAAGTTGTCGGTAGGTTCGATTCTTCAGATTTGAGCTGATCTGACCTTTATATAGAGAACCTTTCCTTTGTTCTTGATTATTCAGCCCCGACACTTAGAAATATTTCCCGTGAGCAAACTCTGTCGCGATACCCTAGCTACTGTTCACCAAACCTTATCTTCTCCGATTGCCGGCGGTAGACAGCTCCAATTGAAGTAAGAGTGGTAGCGCTGGACTCCTCTTGCTATGACGCTTCGTTTGGTACTGCTTTTGGAAGCTTGCGTGAAGCTGGAGAGGTGTGCGAAGACATCTCCCTTGTGTAGTCTGTTAGCATAAGCGTCGGATTTCACCTACCGTTGAGGTAGCTCGTTGGGTAAGTGTCAAAATCCTACCTTGTGCTTTGTTTACAGCCTTCTGTTGTGCTAGAAGGGTAGGACAGATTTGGTTGAGTCGTAGCTCCTAATTCGTGGTTTCTGTGTTACTGTCCCTGAGCTAGTATTTGTGTTTGGCTTAGCAGGTGTGAGATCTGTGTTGCTCGTGACCCCGTTGTAGTAATTGTAGCACAGAAGATTTGAGGTACGGATGTGAGCTTGTTTTACAGCTTTGGATTGAGCATGGATGACGCGCTTCGTTGTATATGTTCTGTGTTGGACATTTTATTTGTGCATACAGGCATTTATCATATTGAGCTCAGATCTGTCGTAGTCGTGCCTTTTTTGCCTTGTTGTATTGATCTGTGCGTACCAGGATGCTGTTAGAGGCTGAGCGGGTAACTCTCGTACCTCATCTCCCTGTTGGGATCTGTTAGCCACTATGAGCGGAGTGGGTAGCTCCCACATCTCATGAGTTGAGCAACAGCTGGTTGAGCTATGTTTTGCATCTGGTGCCGTGTATTGAGACGAGTGGATAGCTCCCATATACTCACACACCCCGTGGCCACTGTTGTACTGTTGTTCAGTTGATCCGTATCTGTTGATGAGAAGTTCCTTGAGATTCTTTGGCTCCCTGTGTTTCGGTTGTAGCCTTGTTCTCACGCATAGCATTTGCATATTGTCTGTTGCTTTCCATTTGCTGTTTTATATTGCTCTCCGTACTGGGGTTTGACCCCATGTCCCTCTGGGGCTGGTATTGCTTGCATGTGTAAGTGTTTTCAGGTTACCATGGTTACTCAGCTGTTCGTGGAGTTGACCCAGCTGGAGGTGCCCCAGGAGGTGGTTAGAGTGTCCCAGTTAGCGTATAGCATATATATATAAGCACTGTTAGCCAGGGAGTGCTCTGTGCTTTATTGTATTTTAGTTGTATTTCGGTAGTGCTTGTATTTGTTAAATGTTGTACTGTTGTACTGAGTGATTTTAAAATCGGGATATTTTGAGTATGATTGTAATTTAAATTATGTTATCTTCCAGTCAGGCCAAATGCGAAAATTTTAACCACTATTTTATTGCTTTCGCTAGTGTATGTGTGGTTAACTATGTGTTTGTTCACGAGTCCTGACAACCATTGTAATCCAGTCTGCTCGTTGAAATCATGTTAACTTCTCCTAATCTGAGTTGACCAAACAACCCAGAGATGATTTTATATTTTGAGCCAGTACGCTCGTGTTCAGCTCATACTCCGAGCTGATTCAACTTAGGTCCACTGTGGACTGATACAATAATTTAAAGTTTAATTATTCTTTCCTTTTTCTTCGATTCAAAGGTATAATTCTAATTTGTTCGAAGGTATAGCCAATTTCAAGAGATAGTTCTTAAGTATAAAGCTCTCCTATTCATATTTGTTCCTATAGCCGAGTGGATTCAAGTTTTCTTCTTTCGAACATCAAAAGAGTTTTAAAATAGCAAATCATATATGACAACAAACTGATTCAGATTATAGAAAAACAGTTCAAAGAAAGTGTTACAAAATGATTTAAAGGAAGTAAAATTTCAAAGTTTAAAGTGTTTTACGACAAAGATAACAGACGATCAACATAGGAAGGGTGAGGACGCTGGCTGACGAACCAGTGTACCCCTTCACATAGGAAGGGTGAGGATCTTGGTTGACGAACATTTGTGCCCCTTCACACAGAATAGTTGGGATTTGTTCCCCAGTTTCTGATTTCATATGATAGCTTGATCAAGTGACCTTGACCTAAGGAGAGTTTCTGCGCCGTAACTCAAAAGAAAAAAAATAAGAACAGAGCACATGGTTGTTTACAACTATAGTTTTAAGAAAAGTTTATGTTGCTTCCTTTAATAACAGTAAATTTTTTGAGTATGTTTCAAGCATGTGCAGTTTATGCTTTCTCAGTTCTCAGTTTACCAGTTTATATTTTTCCAACTTATGAGTTGTTAAGCTTTTAAGTTTATCAGCTTACGAGCTTTCAGTTATAGTAAATTTATTGTACGTTTGTATTGCCTACATTCGTTATTTTGAGATTTTCTATCTGAGTCTCTAGTCTCACTGGTTTTCTTAAATGCAGGTGATCAGAGTTAGACGGAGCTGGATGATGCGAGCTGGATCAGATTCGGGGGTGTTTACGTGGACATTCATTTCTTTGTTGTTTCGGTTTACATATTTTGTTGTATATAAGTTTAGATACAACTTTTTGAACATTACAGATTATGTCTCCACTTATTCAATGTAATCTGAAGAAAATTGTATCTTTGCACTTATATATTTATGAAAGTTCCACAGTGACGTATCACCTTGACAAGATGGCTAGTGTGTTTCCTTTATATTACATGATCCGAATACAAAGATGCAAATCAGTCCAGAACAACCTGTTATCATTCTATTTGCACCTTCCCAGATTATTTATTTAAGATTTTCGGATCGGGATTTTACACTATAATCATGAATTGGTGCCGAGCTGTGTGAGAGCTCCCAGGTACCAGTTCTCGGACCCTCAGATTTATCATTGATTCCTGTTTCTACAAGTACCCTGGCTACTCCCTTTACTATCCATAATTTCAGCACTTATCTGACGTAGTTGAATCTATGAGAACCAGAGTAAGAGATCTGCAAGTAAATCAGCTTATTGTTCAAGCTGACTTACATAAATTCAAAGCTAGAATATCTCGGAGATGGATACTCTTCTACAGTGTGTTCGACGGACACAATAATCACTGAAATTCGATCTTGTTAAGGAGATTCGAGTCAACAAGAAAGAACTTGTTGATGAGGTGGCTTCACTCAGTTCTCAAATTTCTGAGGTCTTCGAGTGTTTATAGGAGCATGACGTCAAAGGAAGGGGAAAGTAGCAAAAGGAAGAGGTAAAAGAATTTATCTCAAATATGTTATTTGTTATCGTTATACAGAGTTTAGCGGAATCAGATAACATCGCAATGGCAGATCTCGGTTTTAAACTTAGATCATATAACTTCATTTTGATGGAAACCTCAAATAGGCTTGTTAGATAACATCTTAGATACAGTTAATAAGATCAGTTTAGAGTGGTGCAATATAACTTCTTTTAAGTCTTTTGATCTAAGTTTTGTCATCATAAAAAATGAGAAAATTTTCAGTACAATGTTCTAAGTTTTGGTGAAGACAAAAATTAGTCGGAGGTTAGTCAACCAGATCAGATTAGAACAGTTCAGATAAAGTATAGAACAGACCAGCTCAATTGAGGAGTAGAGTGAATTGGATAAATCAATCTCGAAGTGCAAAACAAATCAGATCAGGTTTGAAGAGCGGATCAAAGCAGACTCGAAGCATAGAACAGATTGGTTTTGAAGTGCATAATAGTTTAGATTAGGACCTTCGGCACAAAATAGTTTGAGCTTCGTATAATAAAAGATCACAACAGGCTTCTAACTCGACGACAGAATGGCTCTAGTAGTTCTATATTTCAGGAAACAATCAAAATATGTCACATACTACCTATATACGAGGATTTTTTGGAAATATTTAATGGAGCAGTGGGAGCTAAGTGCATATTTTTTAATACTCATTAAATGCATACAAGCGGATTAAACGATTGAGTCTACTAGACACATTTACTACCATTTGATCTGAATAGTATAAAAAGAGAAGAAGATATTATAAGAAATAAATAAAACAACAAGAAGTGTTTAAAAGAGAACGTGCATAATGATCTTCCTTCTCGTTGTCTTATAGAAGTTTATTATTCATTGTTTTGTATTTAAAACCTTCTGTAATTATTTCAGCTGTGTGCTGAATCAGATAGACATTGTATTGAATTGATAAAATTATCTTCGAGCCTTTCATCATGCGAATTTACAGCTCTTGTGATGTTTAGAAGAGAAACTAGAAATTCAGTTCGGGTATTGCCCTGTTGAGCGGTTTAGGATAATTATATCTTACTCAAAGCCTTCTAGTGAATACTTCCAGCTTGGAAGAGGGAGAGACGTAGAATCTTGTATCGAACTTCCGGAAATAAACATCGACTCTCATATGATCTTACTTTTTCAGTTTACACTTATTCTTTCTTTGCATTTCATTGCTTGATGGAGATCTTTCCGCAATAGTTTTTATTTTTCAAGAAAGTAGATTAGATTGAGTATTGGAGTTAGCTGATAACCAAGTTGATTCTAAAAACAGTTGTTAAACATAATTTTTAAAAAAAAATTATTCACCCCTTCTAAACTCTAATCTGCTATGTTTCGATCCTAACAAATTTATAGCATAAAATAAAGTATAAGTTTGCTCAAGTTTGGATAAAAAGGCAGGAAAATACTAGGATAATAGACTAAAAATGCTAAAAATGCATGAAAATGGAAACTGAAATTGCAGAAAATTTTAATAGGGTGATGAGGAGTTTAACGATGAGCCTAGTTTCTTTTTTACTTCATCATCTAAGAGTTTTTTTCGATTCCAGTTTATTACTTTTTTGTTTAATTATCTAAGAGTTTTTCTGATTTTATGACTATCCATGACAACTCTTTCGTCTGATAGGACTTCTCAGTATAACTTATGGACTAGCACTTTAGTTGAACTTAATATTAAAAAATATTTGATTATTTTTTATTTTTCATTCAAATCCCGACTAAACCAAAATAGATTCAAGGCCAGATTTGAAAAGTAAGAATATAATCATTTTCTAAAAAGGAAGTAAAATTGTATTTCGGTTTGGTATCCCGGTTATTTTTATGACAATTTCCTTAATAAATTTCAATTTCTATAAGTTTATTTTATTCTATTATTCAAATAAAATCTGATTATTTAATTTTTCCCCAAAATTTAGTTAATTTGGTTACAAACCAAAATGTTCAAGTTCAAGTTCTAGCCTGTAATTGAACTTCATTTTCAGTTAAGTTGGTTTTGATAAATTTTTGGTTTAACTAAAATTACATTCATGCTCATTACTATTATTACAACACTGAGGACATTTCCCCGATGAAGGCGCTTGATAATAGTATATCTTTATAATTACGTTCACTTGAAGTTAGGTTAACAAAACATTTCTACATAATTACATCATTAAGTTTTTTATTATTTACACAAGGGGTCCTCCCTTCAAATACTCGGTGTAGGCCAACGCCACCAGCCCGACCATGGCAGCCCTCCCATTCCACAGCTCTGCGTCGGAAGACATCAATCCCCCCGGCCTCGATGTCGAATCTGCGCTTATGCCTCTAAACAATGGAACAACAGATGCCACTGAGAACAGAATAGTGGTCACAATGAACCACCTAAATCCCCCGCTTTGTATCTGAGTGAAGATGTCCTGTCCTCTTGTTAACTCCACTGCAATGGCCGTCGTGAATCCTAGCATTGCGAGGCGGCCGTTGATCCTCTCCGCCGCAGGGCCATCGAAGGCCATGATGTCCGTAGCCTTGGTGCTCTCCTGGCGGATAAAGTTTGTGAATATATTGTGAAACCATGCGTTACTTACATTTTGAAAGAGGTGGCTAGCGAGAAATATTAACCTCAGGTTGTGGGCGTGGGGGAGGTGTTGAAAATACCCTAGGTGGGATTGGAACTGCCGCTCTTTCTTTCTCGTCGCTAACATCATTCCCATCCTATCAAATAGCATGAAATCATTTCATTATTCAATCAAATAAGTAGCAAATACTGTAGCACACGATACAATAAAATGTTATGTTCACCTCAGCGGTGCTTCGAACTAGAAGCTTGAGGTCCCTCTTGAATGGAAGATTTCGCACAGGAGTAAACTGGTTCACACCAACAATTCTTGAATTCAATCCAGCTCCACATATCACTTGCATCCCTGTTGCTGCCATTTACGTGTGAAAATGGAAAAAAAATCTTCTATTTTAAAGATTAAGTTATTTCAAAAAGATGTTAAAATCGAAGATTTGATTCTTTGCAAAAACTCAAGCAATTTGAATATGATAGACTATGAGAGACGGGCTCGTTTATTTATAGCTGCATGGGCCAGAAAAAATCGTGGGCGGTTTTTAAGACACGTGAAATCTTCCCAGCATCGCGCGAACATGGATTCACAGGGCACCGCACAGCTAGCTTGGTGTCGAAAAGATTAAATTCAAATTAATTAAAACGAGAGTATGTGTAGAATTTGTTTGTATTTACTCGGATCCATGGCCACCGTACACATGTCTCTACGTGTAAATTAGGTATCACGAGAGACAAATCGGGTCTCTCGCTACTACGGATTACGAGAGGCAAACCTTGTTACATTTTGGGCACTTTTGTACCCGATTAGGTTTTCAAAATGTAAATTTATTTTGTCGGATGTGTTCTATAAATCCTGCCAATCTCTCTAGAACCTCCAATTGACCTCTACTGGATCCTCTTCAAACGGATGTAAAATATGGACATGATCTGCCGACCCGATCCAGGTGAACCAAAAATATTGGTTAGGATTTCTGGGTTCTCGTCATATTAGGTTGGATCCGAAATATGATATGCAAGTTAATTGGTCGATTTCTTAATGTATGATATGATATTACATTAATCTATATAACATAATTATATTCTGTTCATTAAATTTCAGAGATGAGAAAATGGGTAGCATCGAGTTTGAGTCCGTGGAATCATTTGATAGCTAATAAGATGCTATTATCTCAAGTCAGTGTATGCATCTAGGTGCACGGAGTATTGTTTCTAACAATTTTTTTAAGAGCGTTTCAATTATTATTTAAATTTTTTTGGCACTGTGATTATATATTTAACTTTAAATATTTTTACTGAAACCATTATATCAAAAAATATTTATACCATTATGAGATCGCGTCACGAGAACAATATTATACCATCAATGATTTTATATCCTTTCTATTCCGTTTCTCCGATAATTGAACTAAATATAAACAAACGAAGATAAATTACTTTGAAGATTATATATTAATTTGGTTAAAAAAATCATATAGTATTTGGCCTTCCAAATTCTTATAAGTAAATGCATATTTTTTGAAAAAATCTAAAATTCTCGTCATTTAATACATTATGAATTTTGATTTACGTTTTAGATTTTAAAAGGTTTGAGCTAAAGTTATGATCAAGATATATATTTAATGACGCCGATATTTTGGCACTCAATATAACAAGATCCTGTTAGGAACGAAAAAACAAATCGCGCAATTTAAAAGAAACTTTAATAAAATCAACACAAGACAAAGTCGCGCGCGATCTGAAATAAGATACTAGCTGTAATAACTCTGGGTTCTTAAAAGGATTTGAGCACCGAGAGCATCGGGTCTGGTGTGAAAACCAAGCGAAAAATATCCAGCATATTCCCTAAAAACTGAAATTTAAAATATTTTTTAAAGCATTAATTCAGCAAAGCAGTAAACAGTACGCAAATGTTTGTTTATGGTGTGTAACCTTCTTCCAAACTAGAAGGGTACCAGAAGACTTTGATTTATACATTGATTGTACAATCACACTTTAGCTGGGACTTACCACACTGCCGAACCTGAAACTCCTAGACTCATAACTCTGAACTCATCTCTCTGAACTTGTTTAATATCTATATGTGAAGACTATATTTGTCAATATGTTAGGATCGAAAAGCAAGCTCGGGAGTCCAGAGGTGGGTGAATGAACTCCTTTGCTGATTTTTGTTTGAAAATTATTTCGAAAGATTTTACAGCTTTGGAGCAAACTTCCAGCCGAGTTACCAGCTAGAAAGGTTCTCAGTGTCTACTGTTGTCTCGTGTAATAAAATGATTTTTATGCGGAATGAACATGATTCAATCAGCTGAACAATTTAATCAAGTGCGTGAATGTAAAGTTGTAGAGTCGAGAGATTTGTTTCTGGAAGTTCGGAGCAAATTCTCCTACGTCTCCCCTTATTCCTCAATGGAAACGTTTACACTAGAAGGCTTTGATTTGTACAACTCTTTGTACAAACCCACTCCCGCAATCAGCGGCCACGAGAACTCCTAGCAAACAACCGACGAAATGCAGACGCGTGATCTGGTTCGCAATACAACAGTCTCAGCTCTAAGATGGTCGTGCTACTCTAGCACTTCGACACTCTGTGTTTATGTTTTACAACAAATGCTCAATGATACAGAGTGTGTAATAGAAGAGTTTGTGACACAGAAAAATTATGTAAGCAATATGTTCATGTGTCACTTGTATAAGCTGGTTCAAGGTGAACTCTGCTTTGTGAAGGACTGGTTAACTTGTGTATTCAATAATCACGATGTGTTCGAACAATTCGTTAACCCCTTCACAGCTGCTCTTCTCTTCTATATATACTCTTTGGATACAACGGTAATAAATGTAGCAAGTAGACACGTCGTATGCATCCAAATTGAATTTCCTGCGACGCCTTAAATGCATGTACTATGAAAATACAGCTCCATTAAAGGCATTGCCCTTTTAGTAACTCTGCGTCGTCTTTAGTTTGTACCGTATCTCTGCGTATCTGTTTTTAGCTCAAAGTAGTTCCAACGACTACACATCACTGCAGAGATGTCGAATGTTTCAAATCGAGTTGTACGAGATTCAAACATTCCAAAATTCATATTGCTAAGCTGCCTTTAACTTAGCTGGCCTCCCGATCTGGTTCCAGAAAGTTTAGCTGCTTTGAGCTGGTTTTCTTAAATGGTCTTCCAGCTGGTTACTCATCACTCTAGTTGGTCTTTTATATGCGAGATGTTCTCAAAGCCGTAATCCACTGGTTTCTTGTTTTTCGATTCAGTGCTTTCCGATCTTCGATCTTTCTCAATTTATCTGGCTATACGCCTTTGAGCTGATATTTGCAAGACTTGGTATCCAACTGATCTATCAGCACACCTTAAATTCTCGAGATGGTTTGTCCTGAAAACCAGCACATCAGCCGTAATCCACTGGTTTCTTGTTTTTCGATTCAGTGCTTTCCGATCTTCGATCTTTCTCAATTTATCTGGCTATACGCCTTTGAGCTGATATTTGCAAGACTTGGTATCCAACTGATCTATCAGCACACCTTAAATTCTCGAGATGGTTTGTCCTGAAAACCAGCACATCTTGATATCATGTACCAACTTGACCAGACTCCCTTTTCTTGTGAGACCCGAAAAGCTGATGAGATTAATTGAGTTAATTAATCGAGTTTTGCTGGATTCAGATTTGAGCTTGAGCAGATCTTGACGTTCAGCTTTGAGTCGATATGCTTGGCGAAGCTATCAGGTTTTGTATAAGTCCTTGGAACAGAACTGAAGAGTAGAGTTTTGGCGCGGGATCTGTTCAGTAGTGAGCGTTGGTCATAGCTGAGTGATCGTGTTCAGCAGTCGTAACGAGATCTGTTGTCGTTAGTGTTCAGTAGTGAGCTAGCATGTTTCTGTAGCGAGTAGCTAAACTACGTCGTTTGGATTAGTTGGAATGACAGCGTTTTGGTTTAGCGGGCGAGACTCAGCAGTGAGCAGCGTTGGTCCTCAGATTTTAGAGAGATCTGAGTGTTCGGAAGCGATGCCGTTTTGGGCTTCAGATTTCGTTGGCGCTAGCGATTCAGATCTGAGTAGCGGGTGACGTGTCTAGATGCGACAGTAGAAGCGGTGCGACGTCGTTTGAGTTAGTAGAGATCTGCTTTGGCGTAGAATGAGATCTGTTGCGAGATCTGGATGCGAGCGGGAATATCAGCTTTGAGATTTAAGTTGTCGGTGAGATCTGTTCAGCGGTCTTGGACAGATTTGAGTATATAATAGGACTTGGTCTTCGTTGCTTTTTATTATTTCCCGACACTTAAAATATTTCCCGATTGTTGATCTCTGTCGCGATACCCTAGCTACTATTCACCGAACCTTATCTTCTTCGATTACCGAAGGTAGACAGCTCCGATTGAAGTAAGAGTGGTAGCGTTGGACTCCTCTTGCTGAGACTCTTCGTTTGGACATTGCTTTCGGACGTTTGTTTTAAGCTGGTGAGGTGTGCGAAGACATCTCCCTTGTGTAGTCTGTTAGCATTCCGTCTTATTTTGTTGGGGTGTGAGATCTGCGTTTCTCGGACCCAGTTTGTAGTAATTGTTGCACAGAAGACTTGAGGTACGGATGTGATCTTGCTTACAGCGTTGAGATTGGCATGGATATGTGCTCATGCTTGCTGTTTTGTGATGCTGTGTATATTGTCTTGTTATCTGTTGCATTTTGTTGCATTGCATACACGTATCTGTTCCATGCTGATATGAGCGTGCCAGGGTGCTTGTAGAAGCGCACGGGTAACTCTCGTCCCTCATCTCCCTGCTGGAACTGTTAGCCACCATGAGCGGAGTGGGTAGCTCCCACATCTCATGTGTTGGGAAACAACAGGTTGAGCGGTGATAATGCACCTGGTACCGTGTGCTGAGACGAGTGGGTAGCTCCCATATACTCACACACATTGTGGCCACTGCCTTCTGTTCGGATTTCAGTTGTTGAGCTGTCCTTGGAATCCTTTGGCTCCCTGTGTTCAGTTGTAGCCTTGATCTCACGCATGGCATCTGCATTTTATCTGTTGCTATCTAACTGCTGTTTTTTAGTTGCTCTCCGTACTGGGGTTTGACCCCTGTCCCTCTGGGGCTTGGTTGTTTGTTTCCTGTGTGTGTTTTCAGGTTACTATGGTTACTCTGCTAGTCATGGAGTAGACCCATCTGGAGGTGCCCCAGGAGGTGGTTAGAGTGTCTCAGTTAGTGTATAGCATATTATGTATCAGTACTGTTAGCCGGGGGTTGTCCTGTGATTTGTAGTAGTGGTTGTATGGTACTTGATATATGTTTTTAATGTTGTACTATTGTACTGAGTGATTTTAATTACTGGGATATTTTGAGTATTGTTGAATTTTAAATTATATGTTTTAATCGTCAGGCCAAAGCGAAAATTTAAGCCACTTTTGTATGCTTCCACTATTATTTTGCGTGGTTTGACTCTGTATTGTGCACGAGGCCTGATATTTTTGGTATCAGAGCTTAAGCTGGGATAAGCTCGATTTCTTTGATCACACTTGAGTCTAGGCACAGTGTTGCTTGTTGCATGTGCATGACTATGTGATTTATCTGTTATGTATCTGTTGCTGTGTGACTTTACCCTCTTAGTATCTTCCTAGATTCCGCCTAGACGTAGGGGTAGAGGTAGAGGGCAGTTTCTGGAAGATTCCGAAGGTTAGAATGAGGAAGTGCAGCGCAGTGTGTTGGTGTACGGACACTTTGCTAGAGTGTCTTTGTCTGGATCGCAGCATACCGCCGCTCCACCGCAGGGTAGAGATGGATTGTCTAGAGGTCGTCTTTTCCAGCCCAGCAGCAGAGGTTAGGGGAGCCTCAGTTTAAGCCGTTTCAGCAGCCTGGTCCTTCACGGTTTGGACAGTCTTCATCCTCAGTTTTCAGGACCTCAGTTTGCCCAATTGAATGCCATGACTAGGGAGAAAGCGGAGGGCACGCCATGCGGAGGAGTGATTACAGGTACTTGCTTTGTTTTTGAGTTTCCTGCGCGTGTGTTGTTTGATACAGGAGCGTCACACTCATTTATTTCTGATGCATTTGTGGTTGAGCATGGTTTGCATACCACATCTTTGTGTGATGTTGTATCTGTTGCGATCTGTCAGCGCAAGCTTGTTTTCCCAAGAGATTTTGTTGAATGGCGTTCTTAGGTTTAGCGAGAGTGTGTTGTTAGCCAACCTGATTAGGCTTGTGATGTGGGATTTTGATTTTATAGTGGGAATGGACGTGTTGTCTAGCTATAGGGCCACTATGGATTGTTTCCATGGCATTGTGCGATTTAGGCCCCAGTCTGACGAGAAATGGAATTTCTATGGCCAAGATTCCCAGTCGAAGATTCCTTTAGTCTCTGCGATGGAGATGTTTAGTCTGTTCTCGCTAGAGAATGCTGGTTTTATGATCTATGCCTTAGATGCATCTTCTTCTTCGAGCGTAGAGCTTAGTAGGGTTCCCGTGGTTCGACATTTCCCGGATGTATTTCCGGAGAAGGTTCCTGGTTTTCCTCCCAGGAGGGAGATAGACTTCAGCATTGAGTTGGTACCTGGTACCGCTCCGATCTCACGTGCTCCGTATCGTTTAGCGCCTGTTGAGTTGAGGGAGCTTAAAGTTCAGCTTAGTGAATTGCTGGAGAAGGGATTCATTAGACCGATTATGTCTCCGTGGGGAGCGCCTATCTTGTTTGTTAAGAAGAAGGACGGGTCATTGATGATGTGCATCGACTTTAGACAGTTTAATAAGGCGACAGTGAAGAATAAGTACCCTTTGCCTAGGATCGATGATTTTTTTGATCACCTTCAGGGTTCGGCTGTGTTTTCTAAGATCGATCTTCGTTCGGTGTACCATCAGTTGCACATCCGAGAGCAGTATGTTGAGAAGACTGCATTTCGTACAAGGTATGGGCATTACGAGTTTCTAGTTATGCCTTTCGGTTTGACGAATGCTCCTGCAGTTTTCATGGAATTGATGAATAGAGTCTTTAGAGAGTTCATCGATCAGTTTGTGATTGTGTTTATCAATGATATTTTGGTGTACTCTAAGACTCCGTTGCAGCACAAAGAGCATTTGAAGTTGGTTCTTCAGAAGCTTCGAGACTCGCAGCTGTATGATAAGTTCTCCAAGTGAGAGTTTTGGTTATACCGAGTTGTGTTTCTGGGTCACGTGATTTCTGTAGATGGTATTTCTGTGGATCCCAGTAAGGTAGAGGCTGTGATTAACTGGGAGCGTCCCAAGAATGTTGCTGAGATTCGTAGTTTCTTGGGATTGGCTGGCTATTATCAGCGGTTTATAGAGGGATTCTCTAGTATAGCTAAGCCAATGACGCAGTTGACTCAGAAAGACAAGAGGTTTGTGTGGACTGAGCAATGCGAGAATAGTTTTCTGTTTCTCAAGGAGAAGCTAACTACTGCGCCTGTGTTAGCTCTGTCGTGTGGTTCAGGAGGTTTTGTTGTTTGTGCAGATGGACCACAAGAGTCTTCAGTATCTGTTTTCTCAGTCAGATTTGAATATGAGACAGCGTATATGGATGGAGCTGCTTAAAGATTTTGATTGTGAGATCAAATATCAGCCTGGGAAGATGAATGTAGTTGCTGATGCATTGAGAAGAAAGGCTCAAGTGGCGATGCTGGCTTCGATGCAGATTTTGAAGGTCCATGAGCATCTAAGCACTACTGTTTGGCGTTATTGCTCAGCTGAGGATTATGTTGTGGTGTCTTCTTTTCAAGTTGAGCCACAGATTGTTGCTAGCATTAGGACAGCTCAGAGGACCGATCCATCTATCCATGAGTTGAAGCTGAAAGGTAACTGGACAGTTGGAAGACTATTCTGTCTCTTCTGATGGTTGTTTGAGGTTTCGTGGCAGGCTGGTTGGTGCCAAATCTGGTTGATTTGAAGGAAGAGATTTTGCGAGAAGCGCATTGCAGTAGATACAGTGTCCATCCTGGTGCAAGGAAGATTTATCATGCCTTGAAGCAGCATTACTGGTGGGCAGGTTTGAAGAGTGATGTTGCTGATTTTGTAGCCCGATGTCAGAATTGTCAGCAAGTCAAGGCTGAGAGGATGAGACCTGGTGGTCTGTTGCAAAGATTAGAGGTGCCCCAATGGAATTGGGAGCACATAGCTATGGATTTTGTCACGCATTTACCTCGTTCCAGCAGAGGTTACGATGCAGTTTGGGTGGTCATTGACAGATTGTCGAAGTCTGCGCACTTCATTCCCTACAGCATGACCTATTCTTTGAAGAAGATGGCGAAGCTGTACGTAGATTTTGTGGTGCGTTTGCATGGTGTGCCAGTTTCGATTGTTTCAAATCGTGATCCTCGATTTACTTCCAGGTTTTGGAAGAGTTTGCAAACAGCTTTGGGTACTAGATTGGCGATGAGTACAACGTATCACCCCCAGACAGATGGCCAATCTGAGGGGACTATCCAGATTTTAGAGGATATGTTGAGAGCTGTTGTGATGGACTTCAGTGGTAGCTGGCAAGACTCGTTGTCTTTGGTTGAGTTTTCCTACAATAAAAACTATCAGGTCACGATTGGAATGGCACCGTTTGAAGCTTTGTATGGCAGAAAGTGCAGATCACCGATATGTTGGGAAGAAGTGGGGGAGAAGAAGTTGTCTTCTCCAGAGTTCGTGCAGCAGATGAGAGATCTGGTGGATTTGATTCGCCAGAGAATGAAAGATGCACAAGATCGCCAAGTAAGTTATGCGAATAAGAGGCGTCGGCCTTTAGAATTTGAGGTTGGTGATCTAGTTTTCCTTAAGGTTTCTCCTTTCCGTAGTGTTATGAGATTTGGTCTCAAGGGAAAATTAGCTCATCGTTATGTCGAACCTTATGAGATAGCTGAGAGGATTGGCCCGTTGGCATATCGTTTGCTGTTGCCACCAAATTTGTCTTCCTTACATGATGTGTTTCATGTTTCGATGTTGAGGAAGTATAAGCCAGATCCCTCGCATGTGTTGAGAACTGACGAGGTAGAGTTAGATCGGACTTTGAGCTATGTGGAATATCCCTTGCAGATCTTGGATAGAAAAGCGAAACAGCTGAGGAACAAGACCATTCCCTTAGTAATGGTTCAGTGGAGCAAGCATGGTATAGAGGAAGCTACGTGTGAAATGTAAGAGAAGATGCAGCGTGAGTGGCCGCATATGTTTGAGTGAGTGTTGTAGCAGATTCCAGTAGTTGGTTCTTTGTTTTTTCCCGGTAGATGTTTGGTTAAGTTCTTTTCCCCAGTTATCTTGAACTCTTGATCTAGAGTTGTTTGATTTCGAGGACGAAATCCTGTTTTATTGGGGGAGAGATGTGAGACCCGAAATGCTGATGAGATTAATTGAGTTAATTATTCGGGTTTTGCTGGATTCAGTTTGAGCTTCAGCAGATCTTGACGTTCAGCTTTGAGTCGATATGCTTGGAGAAGCTATCGGGTTTTGTATAAGTCCTTGGAACAGACCTGAAGAGTAGAGTTTTGGTGCGGGATCTGTTCAGTAGTGAGCATTGGTCATAGCTGAGTGATCGTGTTCAGCAGTCTTAGCGAGATCTGTTGTCGCTAGTGTTCAGTAGTGAGCTAGCGTGTTTCTGTAGCGAGTAGCTAAACTACGTCGTTTGGATTATTTGGAACGACATCGTTTTGGTTTAGCGGGCGAGACTCAGCAGTGAGCAGTGTTGGTCCTCAGATTTGAGAGAGATCTGAGTGTTCGGAAGCGACGTCGTTTTGGGTTTCATATTTTGTTGGCGCTAGCGATTCAGATCTGAGTAGCGGGTGACGTGTCTAGATGCGATAGTAGAAGCGGTGCGATGTCGTTTGAGTTAGTAGAGATCTTCTTTGACGTAGAGTTAGATCTGTTGCGAGATCTGGATGCGAGCGAGAATATCAACTTTGAGATTTAAGTTGTCGGTGAGATCTGTTCAGCGGTCTTGGACAGATTTGGGTATATAAGAGGACTTGGTATTCGTTGCTTTGTATTATTTCCCGACACTTAGAATATTTCCCGATTGTTGATCTCTGTCGCGATACCCTAGCTACTGTTCACCGAACCTTATCTTCTTCGATTGCCGACGGTAGACAGCTCCGATTGAAGTAGGAGTGGTAGCGTTGGACTCC
Source organism: Dorcoceras hygrometricum (assembly GCA_001598015.1). NCBI lineage: Eukaryota > Viridiplantae > Streptophyta > Magnoliopsida > Lamiales > Gesneriaceae > Dorcoceras > Dorcoceras hygrometricum. The sequence continues at coordinate 26,010 of KV010142.1, read as the reverse complement.
TCTTGCTGAGACGCTTCGTTTGGATATTGCTTTCGGACGTTTGTTTGAAGCTGGTGAGGTGTGCGAAGACATCTCCCTTGTGTAGTCTGTTAGCATTCCGTCCTAGCTTGTTGGGGTGTGAGATCTGCGTTGCTCGGACCCAGTTTGTAGTAATTATTGCACAGAAGACTTGAGGTACGGATGTGAGCTTGCTTACAGCGTTGAGATTGGCATGGATGTGTGCTCATGCTTGTTGTTTTGTGATGCTGTGTATATTGTCTTGTTATCTATTGCATTTTGTTGCACTGCATACACGCATCTGTTCCATGCTGTCGTCAGATCTCTTGTAGCCGTATCTTGCTTGCTGATTTGAACGTGTCAGAGTGCTTGTAGAGGCGTGCGGGTAACTCCTGTCCTCATCTCCCTGCTGGGACTGTTAGCCACCGTGAGCGGAGTGGGTAGCTCCCACATCTCATGTGTTGGGCAACAACGGGTTGAGCGGTGATAATGCACCTGGTACCGTGTGCTGAGACGAGTGGGTAGCTCCCATATACTCACACACATTGTGGCCACTGCCTTCTGTTCGGATTTCAGTTGTTGAGCTGTCCTTGGAATCCTTTGGCTCCCTGTGTTTGGTTGTAGCCTTGATCTCATGCATGGCATCTGCATTTTATCTGTTGCTATCTAACTGCTGTTTTTTAGTTGCTCTCCGTACTGGGGTTTGACCCCTGTCCCTGTGGGGCTTGGTTGTTTGTTGCCTGTGTGTGTTTTCAGTTTACTATGGTTACTCTGTTGGTCGTGGAGTAGACCCATCTGGAGGTGCCCCAGGAGGTGGTTAGAGTGTCCCAGTTAGCGTATAGCATATTATGTATCAGTACTGTTAGCCGGGGGTTGTCATGTGCTTTGTAGTAGTGGTTGTATGGTACTTGATATATGTTTTTAATGCTGTACTGTTGTACTGACTGATTTTAATTACTGAGATATTTTGAGTATTGTTGTATTTTAAATTATATGTTTTAATCGTCAGGCCAAAGCGAAAATTTAAGCCACTTTTGTATGCTTCCGCTATTGTTTTGCGTGGTTTGACTCTGTATTGTTCACGAGGCCTGACATTGCTGGTTTGTCCTCAATGCTCTGAGCTGGTTTTTCCTTGACCATCTTGACTCTGCTATGATCTGGTTTCTACGTCCTACGTAGTAAGCTTCGTCCAGATCTTGTCACTTTGGTCCAATTTATCTCTTTTATGTATTTTATTTTCTAGTCTATTTTTCATCACCAAAACTTCTGAAATTCATCCTAAAAATTTTTCCCTTTTTGGTGATGACAAAACCCTGGTTGCAAAAACAGATTTGTTTTTAAAAACATTTAACCAATTTACAATGAGAGGGTTATCTTATTCCAAATCAAAAACCGCCCTTGCTCTAGAACCATTTACTGAACTTAAATCTTTCACTATCTTCACCCGGTCTATATCTTCCTGGACTTTGTCCTCTTCCTCCTCTTGGACTTGGTCCTCTACCACGTATACTACTTTGACCTTCACCCTATCTGCTTGATCCTTCACCTTGTCTACTTCTAGGATCTTCATTCTTTTTGCATCTGGGACCACTTTCCCCCTTTTTGTCATCACGCATCTCCTTTATGCAGTCGATCAATTCAGCGAGCTGAGATTTTACTAAGGCAAGCTCATCCACTAATTGTTGTTGTCTATCTGTGTAATTTTTAACATAGTAGCTTCCAGTACAGAAAAATTTTGTTGGCTGTCGGCCATCTTACGGGATAGAGTAGCCTCAAGAACATCAATTTTTATTTCCAGCCCGTCTACTGCATTTGTGAGCTGGTTCCTGAGTTGTGTAGATAGATGCCGTGTAAGGTTCATATCCTCTCTCAAACATGCAGACATCACATCAAGGGAGGATACGCGGTCTGCCAAAGTTGTGAGAGCCTGAGTAGTAGCGTCCATACATTACAGAGTGGGAAGATCTAAGGGTTCCGGAGCAGTTGAAGAAACTGGTTTTGCTTGGACCCCGCTGTCAAAAGTATTATGTTGTTCTGTATGTACAACTAACTGTAGCTCAGATGAATATGGAACCTGATGATCCATACTTTTATTCGCTGCTGAAAAAGGATTAGGACCCAAGCTATATTCAGTGGCGTCATTGTAAGCCAGAAAATGTCCAGAGAGAGTACGCTTTCAGATAGATTGGGATCATCATAGAGACCTAAACTATCTACACTGTCCTCATTGTGGGTAGAGAAATTCCCAGAAGAACCAAAACTTGAATGCGTTTGAGACTTGTACTCGTTCACAGGATCCTGGAACTCCAGGGTCCGTTGAGTATCCTCAGTAGCCGACTGGTCTTTTTTCTTGATCCTGGTGCTCATGACCTTGATCCAGTTGTTGTTCATCAGGATCAAATTGCCCCTGTTCGCTATCAGTCTCTGTGGCATCCACATTTTCCGCAGTCCGGACAATTTCTTCAATGCGCTCTTCCTGTTGAGCTAATTTTATGTTTACCTCCTGCTCCTGTTCTGTCTGAGTGGAAAATTCAAGAGCTGGAATTTGTGATTGTTCTATCGAAGACCAAGTAAGTTGTAAGGTGTTTGAGCCAACATCATCGCCTACTATTGAAGCTTCCGGAGCTTCGATAGGAAGACCAGCGAGTATTCGTTGAGCCCTGTGTGGCCCTGCAATTTCTCGAAGCTCCTTACTTAGAAACCGAATGCACATGTAGTCATGATTCACAGAAGGCTCTGTCGGCTTGAAATTAGCAATGTGCTCTGCAACGCTCTTTTGCACTTCTAGTTATAGAGCTTGAACATGATGAGCGATCGTCGCTCAAACATATTTGAGGCTTGGTATGTCTCCGTCCAACGCAACAGCTGTTCTTCAATTTGAATCAAATGATCAAAAGATGAAACGTATTTGATTCGTACCTCCTTTCGGAAATGCAGCAGTCATCAAAGGTCTCCATTCGTGCACATACATCGTCCCACGCGGAATGTAACACTATCTGGAAGTTCTCTTCAACAGGATTGGTTCTGGCGACCTCTTCCAACGTCCCTTTTCCTTTCTCCGACGGAGCAATCTTAGGCAACAAATGAGTTACCCAGTTTATTTCCCAGATCTGGATAGGTGCAAAGATACCTTACCCAGTGTATGTCATGGTCAGTGGAGCTGGGAGCTCGTTACCAGATCGTACAACAATAGCACTCTTAACATTTTCAATTTATTTCTCGGTTCTGTTGTCGACCCAGTCAGCAATCTCAAAGGTTTCTCCTTTGTACATCCACTGGTCTTACCTATCTTGAGAACTAGTAAACACAAATTCATTTAGACCTCCGTGGTCTGTCTGGGTATCATGCCCCGGATTTTCTTCATGCCGATAGTCACCACTCATCCGTTCAGCTTGTTCAAAGTCTATTTTCTCATGGCCTCGTGGGCCAGGAGCAGTTTGGTCATCTTTAGTACGTGTTTCCATATGAACTTCCGTATCGTTAGGTATAAGAATCTCCTCACGCCAGCGACTATGTCTGGTACCGGACCAAATTGAGTCTCCATTCGAAGCTCATCAACTGTAGAAATCTTCTTGGGTCTCTTGGTCCGTGGATTCTTTTTTAGTGAGAACTGGAGGAGCATCTATGGTTGCCTCTGAATCAGAAGATTCAAAAATTAATTTTCTCTTACCACCTTCCTTGTGTTGCTGGGCCAGCGGGCGCGAATCATCATCTGAGTTGATTCCAGATTTTGATGTCACAGAATCATCATTGCTCCCAGCATCCACTGGTCGCTGTCCAACCTATCAGGCCTCGTGCTCTAAATAGAGTAAAAACACCAAAACACCTGCGGGAGCTATCAAAAAAAGCGGGTAAAATTTTCGCTTTTGGCCTGACGAGTTTAAAACAATATAATTTAAAATAGAGCGATACTCAAAATATATCCCAGTTTATAAAAACAACCAACAGTATAGCATACAACAACCATAACATGTATCAGACTCCAACTACTGGATACAATAACGAAGCACAGGGCATCCCCCTGGCTAACTGATACATATATATATAAATATTCTATACGCAACTGGGACACGCTAATCGCCTCCTGGGGCACCACCAGCTGGGTTATAACCACGACCAGCTGTAAAACCTGGGTTCCCTGAAAACAACACAAACAAGGAAACAAACCAAGCCCCGGAGGGACATGGGGTCAAACCCCAGTACGGAGAGCAACAGATATAGCTAAAAGAATGCATAAGATAAAATGCAGATGCTATGCATGAGACACCAGATAACAACAGAAGGCTCGACCAACAAGGGAGCTAAAGAACTCAAGCACAGCTCCAAGAATCTGCAACAACAGTGGCCACGAGGTGTGTTCACAGTGTGGTAATGAGCCACTCGCCGTGACACTACACCCGAATACCAGATGCATCAAACAACTCAACCTGCCGTTGCCTCGCCCATGAACTGTGGTAGTTAACCACTCGGCGCATGGTGGCTAACGATCCCAGCAGGGAGATGAGAGTGCGGTATCGCCGCTCGCCCTCGCATCCTGGTAAGAATAAAAAATAGCAATACAAGATACGAAACAATGGCTGCAACCGAAATATGAATGCAATATGGGAAATGTGTGTATGCATAAACATAGCAGCTAAAATCAACAGCAATCACATATACACACAGCAACATCCATGTCAATGCACAAGCAGCCACCTAGCATTCAATCTCACGCCAATTCCCAGCTACTTCAAGATCAGATCCGTACCTTATACTTCTGTGTAATAATTACCACAACAAAGGTCCCGAGAAAGCGGAACCGTACCTTATACTTCTGTGTAATAATTACCACAACAAAGGTCCCGAGAAAGCTGAACAACAACATGTCAAAGCACACAGGGGCATAAATCATCGGGACTCAAATACATAGAAGGTACTGCCGGGAGTTACAACTCAACCAGCGATCAATTCCATCAATACCACTTAACAGGGAGCTTAAATCAACTTATTAAAGCTAAGATATTACAACAATTCGAAGCTACCTGCTCACATCGAACACACGGCCAAGACAGTAACTTCGCGACCTCGCTCTAGCTAACAATAGCCTTCAAGAATGGTATAGGATGGAAGAGCTTCTCGAGAGGAGTCCAACGCTACCTCGCACGTACCAAACAACGGCCGAAAACGATGGGAATTGCCGGAGAAAATCTACGATGAACAGTAACCTGGGGTTCGAAGCGAAGAACACAATCGGGGAAAATATTTCGCTAAGTATGGAATCTGGTGCTCGAAATCGAAGACCAAGTCTTTCTTAAATACATCTCGCAAAATCTGGTTAAATTATCCACCGACATAACCAGCAGGCACCAACAAATCATCGGCTGATCGAACCCCGCAAAGCATAATCCCAAACACACAAAACGACGTCGTAGAACACTACCTACGACTGGTTCTCAACCAAAAGCTGGACAACCAGACGATTGGTTTAAACATCACGGGAATTCCTCCAAAAGCTGGTATCAGCCGCAACATATAAAACGCAGAGTTTGCAACTAAACAAAACGGCGTCGCACAGCTGACGTCATCAAATCCGGTCGATAACCCTCGCGCAATACCAGCCGCAAGCTACAGTAGCGCACCACCAGTCGCAAGCTACAGTAGTGCACAAATCTCTCACAGCTAGACAACCAGTCGCAACATCCAAACGACGACGTTTCCTCCTCGCGCTACAGGGATGTTGACCCGCGTTGACATCTTCTTCGGCTGAACAACCAGCAGGCACACACACGCGATCAGATCTCTCACTAGCTACACCAAAACGACGTCGCTCCAACTTATTCAAACGACAGTATCCAACCCGATACAAAATACGCTAAACCAGCGACTGTTATTTCAAGCGCTACCAGATCTCTCCAAACGACGGCGTTTTGGAATCTCATGTTGCCAAATAAATCTGGTTTTCACTAAACAACCAGCTCTTACCACAAAACCAGCTTTCACCACAAAATACCAAAAATACGAAGACTTCCAGAATTGTTCCAAATGCTATTTCAGACCCGAAAATACAAACCAAACAGAGATCTGAACCACCAGAAATCTCTAAAATCCGATTAATTCCAACAAATAAATCTTGATTACAAATCCAGGTCTCACATTTCTCCCCCACTAAAAAGGATTTCGTCCCCGAAATCAAACAACAATTCTGGCACAACAACACAGCAACAGCAAAATACAAACAGAACTCGCCCAACACAAGGCCAAGAGTTCAAGATAACTGAGCAAACATATAACAACAACTAGGGAAGAAATACAACCAAAAGCTACAAACTACTGGAAATTTA
>KV010141.1:166053-188356 GCA_001598015.1 Dorcoceras hygrometricum | reverse complement strand
ACAAGTACTGGATTCGAAATTCCCACACGGATACTCAGCTCAATGTGTTGAGCACGAGAAGAGGATTTCGAGAAGTGCGACTTCCTAAAAGTCAACAGGGGTCAAACCGGTATTTGACTCTGTTGAGGGGCAAAACGGTCATTTTGCTATTTGGGGTTTGATGATCTGAAAAATTGTTTTTCACATCATAACATTCAGTTTTGGAAACTGAGTCGATCGGTCCGATCTGATCGGAGATCGGAGTTACGATGAAGTCACAGCGATTGATATCGTCATTTGGACCCGGGCCCGTTGGACCGGCCCAAGTCTACCTTAAGTCTATTTAATGTTGATTATTGGACTTAATGATTAAAAAAAAATGACTTCATAATAGACTACAATCAAACCTAAACCTAGCCGCCCCTCTCCTCTCTTCTCTCGCCGCCGCCGCCGCCGCCGCCGTCGCCGCCACTTCGCCGGAATTCGTTCCGGCCTAGTTTTTCGAGGAGAATCCGATCGTGCTGATCTCGTCAGGACTTCTAGTGCAGTCTGACGAAGGAATCTCGGATCCAGTCGTGGACCGGATTGGCGTATCTACCGCAATCTACCGAGAAGCGCCGGGTTCTTGAAACACCGGTTGGAGCCAGGCACAAGTGCCAGCGAGGTAACACGCTAAACATCCTATGAATGTCGTAGAATGTAGTTTGATTATCGTATTGATCGCCTCCCGGTTCTACTATTTTTTGTTCTTCCGCTGCCTGACCGGGGGGCGGATCCGGATCCCCCAACACAATGAAGTAGCATAAGATGGATCTCGTATCCAGCTTATCTCCCACTGTCTGCTTCACGTAAGCAGGACATCCCCAAATCCTCATAAATGAGTACTTGGGTGGTTTGCCCATCCATATCTCATACGGAGTCTTATCCACTGCCTGGGGGTGGACATTGTTCAACAACATTCCCGCCGTTTCGAGCGCAAAGCCCCAAAACGAGGTCGGAAGCTCAGTGAAGCTCATCAAGGGGTAATGCAACATGCAATGCAATCCTATTACAATGCTCCGGTTTTACAGATATTCGGTCTTCAATATCCTTGATCGTCATTGTCCACCGTCTTCGGATGTCCTCCCACTAAATCTAGTAATTTACATTTAAATATACCATGACATATAAGGGACACATTTTCAAGGGGTGGGAACGGGCCACAAATAGGCCCACTTAAAATGATAATCAATAATATTTACAAACCGAAATCACAAAAACCAATTGCATACACCTAACAAATTGGGCACGGCTCTCGATCATCCCAATCATGCAGATAATCTAATTAACATACATAAATTAAATAATCAAATTATTTATCCACAAAATCATATTTTAATTACGAAATCGCATTTTATAAACAAAATCGTATTTTGTCGATAAAATCAAATTTTAATCAACAAAATCATATTTAATTTATAAAATCATATTTAAAAATTAAAATCGTATTTTGCAATTTAATTGCATCAATTTGGGCTTAAAAACAATTTTAAGCCCAAAAATCTCAAAATTTCAAAATCGACCAAAATGGGCCCGATATCAAATATCGGCCCGAAAACTTCACGGGCTGCCCGGGACAGGCCCGAACTAAACCCTAGAAGTAAAGTTCAGCCGTCGCAAAAATCTGCCGGAACAACGACGAACGGCGGCCGCACGGCGGCGGCCGCAGCCAAGATAGCGTGCGGCGCATGGCCGCACGCTGCTGCGATTTGCGCAGCATATAGCGCAACAAATTTGCGCCCGACGTCGCGCAACCTTTTCGCGTGGCCGCTGGCCATTGGCCGGCCATTGGCTGGCCATCGCTTGCGCATCCATATGCGTGAAACAGCGCCCAGCAGTCGGCCACCATGCTTCCAGCGACGTGCCTACGATCGCCAACCAGTGCGCAACATCTTGCGCATGGGCTACTGCCTAAACAGCCGGCCATCGCGCGGCCGAGATGCGCGACAAGCGCGCATATAGTTGCGCGCGCATATGCGCGTGCGTTGGCAGGTCGTCGCCGCAATCCATGGCAGTGGCCGGCGACATGCAAAACCAATTTTTGTTGTTCGATTTCAATCTGAAACATAGAGATTAGATACAATAAGGCAGCAATTGTATTGATCAGATCCGAGCCTTGGCTCTGATACCACTGTCGGGGAACCGTGGTGGATCCGGATCCCATCTCCCGGCGAGGCAGCGGAAGAACAAAATTAGGCCGGGAAACGTTCAATACAATTCAATAAGAACACAATATGAACCATTCATAGGGTGTTTAGTCAATTACCTTGCTGGCGTCTTGGCGCCTGGCTCCGACCAGTTTCACGAGGAAACCGGCACTTCACTGTAGGCGGCGGTAGATTACGTCAATCAGGTCCACGACCGGAAGGTAGACTCCTTCGTCAGCCTGCACTAGAAGGCCTGACGAGATCAGCACGGACGGATTCTCCTCGAAAAGTTGGCCGGAGCAACTCCGGCGAGGGGCGGCGGCGGCGGCGGCTTCGAGAGGAGGGAGGCGGCCGAGAGATTTTGGAGCTAGGGTTAGGGTTGTGTTATGTTGTAATCAAGTGTTTGATTGAAGCCTCCAAGTCTACATTAAGTAGACTAGTGATAAACTTGGACCGGCCCAACGGGCCCGGGTCCAACGTATGAACATTCGATTCATCCCTATCACCGCGACTTCATCGTAACTCCGATCGCCGATCAGATCGGACCGATCGACTCAGTTTCCAAAACTAAATACTATGATCTGAAAAATCATTTTTCAGAACCCCAGTGCAAAATGACCGTTTTGCCCCTCAACAGCGGGAAATCACGATTTGACCCCTGTTGACTTTTAGGAAGTCGCACTCCCCAAAATCCTCCTCAAGTGCTCAACACATTGAGCTTAGTATCCGTGCGGGAATCTCGAATCCAGTACTTGTGTGACCCTCAATGGTTCAGGGATACAGCTAGCCGTGGGCCCACAACCATTGTGGCTCCGGAATCACAATTCCGGACTTCTCCATCGGATCATGGTAAGAGCGTCTAGCAACTGTGGCTCCGGAATCACAATTCCGGACTTCTCCATCGGATCATGGTAAGAGCGTCTAGCAACATCGCCCCATGATCCCCTAGGTATCACTGATAGTGCCTGCAAGAACCAGTTGGTCGTTGTTAGCGTACATTACGGTCCTTTCAATCCATATATCCCGATCAGATCAACGACCATTGGTAAATCGAGAGTCGCTATAGATCCAATAGCTATGCGTACATCTTGGAGATCGAATAGTGACATGTGAGTGTAACTAGGTAAACCCATTTACCTAAAACACTTCTAGTACTCTGGCCAGAGATTTATACACTATTATCCCCTCAGATAGCATAGGATATCCACGCATGTCTGCGAGCGGTGAATCCTCGACAACGATGCATCGACTCCTACATGCATCGGGATCTCACCCAATCCCGCCGCCTTATGACCCCAAGTGAGTCGACAAACGGGTCAAAGTGAGACGCCTATCATGTAGAGTCTCAATAACTTTTCGAGTCGTGAGGACTAATCAGTACAACCAAGACCTCGGACTTATCCACTCGACAAATGGTAACCACTTGGAAAGTCCGAACGAGGGTAGTTCGATAGATCACCAGGTCACTATCTATCTGCATGCTCAGAACATCACAATGTTCCCTACCAATGAAACACGATCGAATCAGTTTCCAAAACTGAATGTTATGACGTGAAAAACAATTTTTCAGATACCTAGTCCAAAATGACAATTTTTCCCCTCAACAGCGGGAAATCGCAATTTGACCCCTGTTGACTTTTAGGAAATCGCACTCCCTAAAATCCTCTTCGTATGCTCAACACATTGAGCTCAGTTTTCGTGCGGGGATCATGAATCCAGTACCTGTGTGACCCTCAATGGTTCAGGGATACAGCTATCATGGGCCCGCAACCATTGCGGCTCCGAAATCACAATTTTGGACTTGCCCATCGGATCATGGTAAAGCGCCTAGCAACATCGCCCCATGATCCCTTAGGTATCACTGATAGTGCCTGCAAGAACCATTTGGTCGTGGTTAGCGTACAGTACGGTCCTTTCAACACATATATCCCGATCAGATCAACGACCATTGGTAAATCGAGAGTCGCTAGAGATCCGATAGCTATGCATACATCTTGGAGATCGAATAGTGACATCGCGAGTGTAACTAGGTAAACCCATTTACCTAAAACACTTCTAGTACTCTGGCCAGATATTTATACACTATTATCCCCTCAGATAGCATAGAATATCCACGCATGTAAGCGAGCGGTGAATCCTCGACAACGAAGAATCGACTCCTACATGCATCGGGGTATCACCCAATCCCGCCGCCTAATGACCCCAAGTGAGTCGGCAAACGAGTCAAAGTGAGACGCCTATCATGTAGAGTCTCAATGACGTTTCGAGTCGTGAGGACTAATCAGTACAACCAAGACCTCGGACTTATCCACTTGACAAATGGTAACCATTTGGAAAGTCCGAACGAGGGTAGTTCGATAGATCACCAGGTCACTATCTATCTGCATGCTCAGAACATCACAGTGTTCCCTACCAATGAAACACGGTACTTCGCATCGCAGATACTAGTCTCAAGCTCGGGCGGCCTTATCCTCATTTTGACGGCCCAATCGACTAGGAACGAATTCAGAATACACAGTGACTATTAGATGTGTTTCATGATAGCCGTCATACCCACTATCACATCTAACATACACTATGGTGCATTCTAGGTCTTTATCCAACACTATTGTTAACATTATATAACATAATGAAAATAAAGAATGCCATGAATAAATGCGAATATCATATATAAAGATCGTTTCATACAAGAGTCTATAAACCCACACGCCATAAGTTGGCTAGTTGGGCATCTACTCTAACAATCTCCCACTTGCCCTAAAGCCAACTACTCATCAGACGCAGTCCCATTGTTTCGTGATGTTTTTCAAACAACGGTCCTGGCAAGGGCTTCGTAAGTGGATCAGCAACGTTTTCCGCAGAGGCGACTCTCTCAACTGCTATGTCACCTCTAGCCACAATATCCCGGATTATATGGTATTTCCTCTGTATATGTTTGGATCTTTGGTGAGACCTAGGCTCCTTTGCTTGCGCAACGGCACCCGTGTTGTCGCAGTACACCGGGACTGGACCAACTCCATCAGGAATGACACCCAACTCTTGGACGAAATTCCTTATCCAAACCGCCTCCTTAGCAGCAGCTGATGCTGCAATGTACTCAGCCTCAGTGGTTGAATCCGCTATGGTGTCTTGCTTGGAACTCTTCCAAGAGACAGCACCACCATTGAGCATAAATACAAATCCAGAGGTTGACTTCAAATCATCCACGTCACATTGAAAGTTAGAATTAGTGTAACCTTCCAATTTCAGTTCACCACCCCCATAGACCATGAACATATTCTTAGTCCTTCGCAAGTACTTAAGAATATCCTTCATAGCCTTCCAATGCAATTGGCCAGGGTTGGCCTGGTAGCGGCTCGTGACACTCAGAGCATATGCGATATCCGGTCTAGTTGAGATCATGCCATACATAATACTACATATTGCCGAGGCATATGGCACACGTGTCATACTCTCTATATCCTCATCAGTCTTCGGACACATAGACTTAGATAGAGTGATCCCGTGGCACATAGGTAGGTTTCCCCTCTTGGACTCTTCCATAGAGAACCGCTTAAGTATGGTATCGATGTAGGTGGCTTGGGTGAGTCCGAGCATCCGTTTCGATCTATTCCGATGGATCTGTATTCCAAGAATATGTATTCCAAGAATATAGGATGCTTCACCCATGTCCTTCATCGAGAATCTACTAGACAACCATACTTTAGTTGACTGCAGCATTCCTACATCATTCCCAATGAGTAGAATGTCATCAACATAAAGTACGAGGAATGTCACAGCGCTTTTAACTACCTTCTTATATACACATGGCTCCTTGGGATTCTTGATGAAACCAAATTCCTTAATTATTTCATCGAATCTCAGGTTCCAACTCCTCGATGCTTGTTTGAGACTGTAGATCTATCTCTGAAGTTTGCATACCTTATGCTCACTTCCTACAGATGTGAAACCCTCAGGCTGCGTCATATAGATCTCTTCCTTAATGTTTCCATTAAAGAACGCAGTTTTCACATCCATTTGCCATATCTCATAGTCGTACCATGCGGCTATGGCCAGTAAGATTCTAATTGACTTGAACATTGCGACTGGTGAAAAGGTCTCATCATAGTCAACACCTTGCCTTTGAGTGTAACCGAACAATTCCTTCGGGAGGGCTAACAAGAGTCCAAACTTGGTTCGCATGCATTGAGTCAAACTCAGACTGCATTGCTTCAAGCCACAAATTAGAATCAGCATCGGAAATTGCCTCCTTGAAAGTTCTTGGATCAGATCCAACAACTTGATCACCTTGATCATCTTCAAGGAGAAAACCATATCTCTCAGGAGCCCTAGGAACCCTTTCGGATCTCCTAGGTGCGACCATCTCTGGTACTGGCTCTAGAGGCGCAGGAGATTCACTTGGTACTTCAGTTGGTTCTCGAACCTCTTCGAGTTCTACTATCTTGCCATTTCTATCAAGTAGAAATTCCCTTTCCATAAAGGTGGCATTTCTAGAAACAAACACTTTTGTTTCACTGGGATATTAGAAGTAGTATCCAATGGAATTCTTTGGATATCCAATGAAGTAGCATAAGATGTATCTCGTATCCAGCTTATCTCCCACTGTCTGCTTCACGTAAGCAGGACATCCCCAAATCCTCATGTATGAGTACTTGGGTGGTTTGCCCATCCATATCTCATATGGAGTTTTATCCACTGCCTTTGTGTGGACATTGTTCAACAACATTACCGCCGTTTCGAGCGCATAGCCCCAAAACGAGGTAGGAAGCTCAGTGAAGCTCATCATAGATCGAACCATGTCCATCAAAGTTTGATTACGACGCTCCGCTACACCATTGAGCTGTGGTGTGGCCGGAGGGGTCCACTGTGAGAGAATCTCATTCTCTTTCAGATAGTCTTGAAATTCAGAACTTAAGTATTCACCACCTCGATCGGATCGAAGTGCTTTAATACTTTTTCCTAGTTGATTTTCTACTTCAGCCTTGAATTCTTTGAACATTTCAAAGGATTCAGACTTGTGCTTCATTAAGTACAAGTACCCATACCTTGAGTAATCGTCGGTAAAGGTGATGAAGTATGTGTGACCGTACTTAGTACCAATACTAAATGGGCCGCACACATCAGTATGGATCAAATCCAATAGGCTTTGAGCACGCTCACCCTTGCCCTTGAAAGGTTGCTTAGTCATATTTCCCTTAAGACAAGATTCACAAGTCGGTAGGGAGTTAATGTCTGACAGCTCAAACATGTCACTCCTAACTAACTTGTTCATCCTACTTAGAGAAACATGACCTAGCCTAGCGTCCCAAAGTTGTGCTAGGTTTAATCTATCGTGTTTTCTTTTAATCGTTGTTGTATGTGTTTCGACATCACGAGTTGGAACGTCTTTTAATTTTAAGGTGTACAAATCGTTTTCGCGTTCCCCAATACCAATCAAACATTCATTCTTGTAAATATTGCAAATCGAATTAGCAAACATACAAGAATATCCATCACTATCAAGCATAGAAACAGAAATAATGTTCTTTATTAATTCGGGAACAAACAAAACGTTTCTCAATAACAACTTAAAATCAGAAGACAGAAATAAATAAACATCTCCTATAGCTACCGCAGCAACTCTTGCTCCATTACCAAGCCTCAAGTGGGTCTGACCCTCTCTAAGACGTCGGCTTCTTGTCATCACCTGCAAATCATTGCAGATATGAGATCCATCCGGTATCAAGTACCCAAGAAGTCGAATTAAGAGACATATTTATTTCGATATAGAACATACCTTTGCAGTTCGCAACTGCTCGAGGTATTCCTTGCAGTTCCTCCTCCAATGCCCAGGCTTGTGGCAGTGGTGGCAAACATCATCAGTCTTGTTTGGCTTGGAAGCCTTTGCCTTGGGGTTCTTGGTGGGCTTTTCCTCCTTCGCAGGGGCAGAACGCTTCTTACCCTTGCGTCTGGGCCCCTTCTTCGCAGAGGAAGAAGAGCCCATGAGGAGGACGGGCTTGTCCTTCTTTATGGTTCCTTCGAACACTACAAGCATGTTAACCACCTCTTCAAGGGTGGATGCCAGCTTGTTCATGTTGAAGTTGACCATAAAAGAGTCGAATGCAGCAGGCAGTGAGAGGAGAAGCACATCCACAGACAGCTCGTGTGGAAGCGTGATATCAAGGCCCGACAGCTTTTCAACGAGCCCAATCATACGAACCCCATGCTCGTGGACCGAAGTCCCATCGCGCATGCGGCTCGTCATAAGCTCCTTGACAGCCGTGAACCTCTCATGTCGAGAGTTCTCCCCATACATTTCTTTGAGATGAAAGAGTATGTCAGCAGCATACTTTGTCTTCTCAAAGCGCCGTTGCATTTCGTTAGACATCGATGCCATCACATAGCATCGAGTCTTAAGCTCGTCGTCCCACCATTGTTGAAGCGTCACCAGCTCCTCAGGGCTGATATCGGCAGGGGCTTCCTTCGGAGGGCTCTTCTCTATCGTATAAAGAAGTTTCTCCGAAGCCAACACAATGTTGAGGTTTCGAAGCCAGTCTTGGTAGTTCAGACCGGTGAACTTGTTGCTATCCAGTATAGCAGCGAGTGGGTTTTTGATCGAAGACATTATTATTGCAGTTATACTGAAATGAAAACAGACATACATTACTAACTATATATGAAATAACGCTAAGACATAAAGCAAGGTCGTTAAGTTTTATGAATTACCCTCCCACTATTTTAACGATTTCACCACCCTCTAATGAAATCGAGAAAGCAAGTTTCTTTAGTGGGTACACGGAGCCCAATCAAGCGATCATGGTCCCGAATAATATCAGCCAACCACGACCCCCAAAAAGTAGTTTCCGATTGCAACCGGTGCAACCTCCATATATTCACCTCACGTCCAGTAAGGGCCCAATAATATGACGCCGTTTACTATCACGTGTCAAGATGACCCATCAATGTTGAGTCGTGAAGGACGGTCCCCTTAACGTCCCCAATAATATGAGCCAATGTTAAAGGGAGTTCCAACCGAACTCACAACAATTGTCAATGGCGTGGACAGCTTTCCGGCATACATGACACCCTCAATAATATGAGCCGGGCCATATATACGGGTAGCATCGACGTACAACCATTGTTGATGGAAGGTAGGGAAATTTAAACAAATTTAAATCCCCTTCGGTTTATCGAATAAACTTTTATCTTGATATAAGTTTTAAATCGTATTTAAAACGAGAGATTTTATTTTTGAAAAGGGCCACAAACAGACCCACTTTAATAAATGATAATCAACAATATTAAATACAACCGAAATCGCAAAACCTAAAGCATACACCTAACACATTGGGCATGGCTCTCGATCATCCCAAACATGCAATCAATCTAATTAACTTGCATAAATTAAATAATCAAATTATTTACCACAAATCATATTTTAATCATAAAATCGCATTTTATAATAAAATCGCATTTTGTCGATAAAATCAAATTTTAATCAACAAAATCATATTTAATTATAAAATCATATTTCACAATTAAAATCATATTTTGCAATTCTAATTGCATTAAATTGGGCTTAAAACAATTTTAGGCCAAAAAATCTCAAAATTTCAAAATCGACCAATATCGGCCCGAAAACTTCATGGGCTGCCCGGGACAGGCCCGAACATGACCTAGAAGAGAATTAGCCATCGCAACGCTGCCGAAGACGTCGCCGGACGACGGCCGCCGCCACCAAAACGTGCGCGGCACTCAGCCGCTCGCTGGACGCATGATGCGCGGCCTGGCCGCGCCAACAGCGGCGCCTCCCGCCGCAAGCATGCATGCTTGGGATCCGGATCCGCCCCCGGCTAGGCAGCGGAAGAACATGAAACAGGTGCCGGGAGGCGATCAATACGAAAAATCAAACAATTACAGTAATCGTCATACATAGGGCGTTTTAGCATGTTACCTCGCTGGCACTTGTGCCTGGCTCCAACCGGTATTACAATAATCCGGCTCTTCTCGGTAGATTTAGGAAGTCGCACTCCCTAAAATCCTCTTCGTATGCTCAACACATTGAGCTCAGTTTCCGTGCGGGAATCATGAATCCAGTACTTGTGTGACCCTCAATGGTTCAGGGATACAGCTAGCCGTGGGCCGCAACCATTGTGGCTACCGAAATCACAATTTCGGACTTGCCTATCGGATCATGGTAATGTTAGAGTAGATGCCCAACTAGCCAACTTGTGGCATGTGGGTTTATAGACTCTTGTATATGACAATCTTTATATATGATATTCGCATTTGTTTATGGCATTCTTTACTTTCATTGTGTTGTATAATGATTAACAATTGCGTTGAGTAAAGACCTAGAATGCACTATAGCGTATGTTAGATGTAATAGTGGGTATGTCGGCTATCATGAAACACATCTAATTGTCTGATCTGATCGTCGATCGGAGTTGTGATGAAACCGCAGTTATTTAAATGAACCGAATGTTCATATGGACCTGGGTATGACCCAAGTCCATTGGGCCGGTTCAAGCCCATCTATCATCTTTATTAAGTTAAGATGATTAGGGCTTGATCACAAAAGGATCATAACCTAAACCTAGCCTCCATAGACCACTCGGCCGCCCCTCTCCTCTCGCCCCCTCTCTCGGCCGCGCCGCCGCCCAAGTGACGCCGCCCCGTTGCCGCGTACGTTGATCGGACTTGTTCCGATCAGCTTGACGAGGAGTTTCCGTCCGTGCTGAATTCGTCAGTCCTTCTAGTGCAGGCTGACGAAGGTGTCTTGAATCCGGTCATGGACCTGATTGACGATCTACCGCCACCTACAGTTTGAAGTGCCGGTTTCCTCATGAAACTGGTCGGAGCCAGGCGCCTAGACTCCAGCAAGGTAATCATCTACGAACACCCTATGTATGTTTGTAGATTTCTTTGAATGTATTGAACATTTTCCGGGCAATTTTTGTTTTTTCGCTGCGCCCCGGGAAGTGGGATCCGGATCCGCCACCGCAATCCCAACATAAGGAAACTTGCTTTCTCGATTTCATTAGAGGGTGGTGAAATCGTTAAAATAGTGAGAGGGTAATTCATAAAACTAAATGACCTTGTTTTATGTCTTAGCGTTTTTCATATATAGTTAGTAATGCATGTCTGTTTTTCCTTTCAGTATAAACTGCTTATATAATGTCTTCGATCAAAAATCCACTTGCTGCTATACTGATAGCAACAAGTTCACTGGTATGAACTATCAAGACTGGCTTCGAAACCTCAATATTGTATTGGCTTCGGAGAAGCTCCTCTACACGTTAGACAAGAGCCCTCCAAAGGAAGCCCCTGCCGACATCAGCCCTGAGGAGCTGACAAAGCTGAATAAATGGTGGGATGACGAGCTTAAGACACGATGCTATATGATGGCATCGATGTCAAACGAAATGCAGCGGCGCTCTGAGAAGACGGTGTATGCTGCTGACATACACCTTCATCTTAAGGAGCTGTATGGGGAGAACTCTCGAACTGAGAGGTTCACCACTGTCAAGGAGCTTATGACGAGCCTCATGCGCGATGGGAATTCGGTCCGCGAGCATGGGGTTCACATGATTGGGCTCATTGAAAAGCTGGTGGGCCTTGACATCACACTTCCACATGAGCTGTCTGTGGATTTGCTTCTCCTCTCACTCCCTGCTGCATTCGACCCCTTTGTGGTCAACTTTAACATGAACAAGCTGGATGCCACCCTTGAAGAGGTGGTGAACATGCTTGTAGTGTTCGAGGGGACCATAAAGAAGGACAAGCACGTCCTCCTTTTGGGCTCTTCTTCCTCAGCGAAGAAGGGGCCCAAACGCAAGGGTAAGAAGCGTTCTGCCCCTGCAAAGGAGGAAAAAGCCACCAAGAAGCCAAAGGCAAAGGCTTCCAAGCCAAACAAGTCTGAGGATGTTTGCCACCACTGCCACAAGCCTGGGCATTGGAGGAGGAACTGCAAGGAGTACCTCGAGCAGTTGCGAACTGCAAAAGGTATGTTCTATATTGAAATAAATATGTCTCTTAATTCGACTTCTTGGGTACTTGATACCGGATGTGGATCTCATATCTGCAATGATTTGCAGATGATGACAAGAAGCCGACGTCTTAGAGAGGGTGAGACCCACTTGAGGCTGGGCAATGGAGCAAGGGTTGCTGCAGTAGCTATAGGAGATGTTTATTTATTTCTGTCTTCGAATTTTAAGTTGTTATTGAGAAACATTTTGTTTGTTCCCAAGTTAATAAAGAACATTATTTCTGTTTCTATGCTTGATAGTGATGGATATTCTTGTCTTTTTTCTAATTCGATTTGCAATATATACAAGAATGAATGTTTGATTGGAATTGGGGAACGCGAAAACGATCTATACACCTTAAAATTAAAAGAAGTTCCAACTCGCAATGTGGAAACACATACAACAACTATTAAAAGGAAAAACGATAGCTTAAACCCAACTCAACTTTGGCACGCTAGGCTAGGTCATATTTCCTTGAGTAGGATGAACAAGTTGGTTAGGAGTGACATGTTTGATACGTCTGACATTAACTCCCTACCGACTTGTGAATCTTGTCTCAAGGGAAAAATGACTAAACAACCCTTCAAGGGCAAGCCTGAACGTGCTCAAGGCCTGTTGGATTTGATCCACACTGATGTGTGTGGACCGCTTAGCATTGGTACTAAGTACGGTCACACATACTTCATCACATTTACCGATGATCACTCTAGGTATGGGTACTTGTACTTAATGAAGCACAAGTCTGAATCCTTTGAAAAGTTCAAAGAATTCAAGGCTGAAGTAGAAAATCAGTTAGGAAAAAGTATTAAAGCACTTCGATCCGATCGAGGTGGAGAATACTTGAGTGCTGAATTTCAAGACTATCTTAAGGAGAATGGGATTCTCTCACAGTGGACCCCTCCGGCCATACCACCACTCAATGGTGTAGCGGAACGTCGTAATCGAAACTTGATGGACATGGTTCGATCTATGATGAGCTTCACTGAGCTTCCTACCTCGTTTTGGGGCCATGCGCTCGAAACGGCGGTAATGTTGTTGAACAATGTCCACACCAAGGCGGTGGATAAGACTCCATATGAGATATGGATGGGCAAGCCGCCCAAATACTCATACATGAGGATTTGGGGATGTCCAGCTTACGTGAAGCAGACAGTGGGAGATAAGCTGGATAATAGATCCATCTTATGTTACTTCATTGGGTATCCAAAGAATTCTATAGGATACTGCTTCTACTATCCAAATGAAACAAAAGTGTTTGTTTCTAGAAATGTCACCTTTCTGGAAAGGGAATTTCTACTTGATAGAAAAGACAAGATAGTAGAACTCGAAGAGGTTCGAGAACCATCTGAAGTACCAAGTGAATCTCCCGCACCTCAAGAGCCAATACCAGAAATGGTCGCACCTAGGAGATCCGAAATGGTTCCTAGGGCTCCTGATAGACATGGTTTCCTCCTTGAAGATGATCAAAGTGATCAAACTATTGGATGTGATCCAAGAACTTTCAAGGAGGCAATTTCCGATGCTGATTCTAATCTGTGGCTTGAAGCGATGCAATCCGAGATTGACTCGATGCATTCAAACCAAGTTTGGACTCTTGTTAATCCTCCCGAAGGAATAGTTCCCATTGGGTGTAAATGGATATACAAGAGAAACTTGGGCATGATGGTAAGGTACTGACCTACAAGGCACGACTGATCGTGAAAGGTTACACTCAAAGGCAAGGTGTTGACTATGATGAACATTTTCACCACTCGCAATGTTCAAGTCAATTAGAATCCTACTAGCCATATCCGCATGGTACGACTATGAGATATGGCAAATGGATGTGAAAACTGCGTTCCTTAATGGAAACATTAAGGAAGAGATCTATATGACACAGCCTGAGGGTTTCACATCTGTAGGAAGTGAGCATAAAGTATGCAAACTTCAGAGATCGATCTACGGTCTCAAACAAGCATCGAGAAGTTGGAACCTGAGATTCGATGAAACAATTAAGGAATTTGGTTTCATCAAGAAACTGGCCCAATATCGAATATTGGCCCAAAAACTTCATGGGCTGCCCGGGACAGGCCCGAACAATACCTAGAAGAAATCAGCCGTCGTAACGCTGCCGGAGAGACGTCGGATGGCGGCCGCACTACGGCGGCCGCCGCCAACATAGCGTGCGGCGCATGGCCGCACGCCGCCGCGCCAAGCGCGGAGCTTCCTCGCAGCACCGTGCGCCAACCGTGGTGCACATCAGGCCGACCACCGCGCAACATCTTGCGCGTGGCCGCTGGCCACGGCCGGCCAGCATGCAGCAATCGCGAGGCCAGCGCGCTACCAGAAGCTGGCCATCGCGCGCGCCATAGCGATGCTCCAAAATATATTTTTTTTGTTTTTGATTTCAAAACTTTGAGATCTATGCAATTATGGCACAAATGTATTGAAGGATCCGAGCCTGAGCTTTGATACCACTGTTGGCACACAATGGCGGATCCGGATCCCGTTTCCCGGGGGCGCAGCGGAAATCAAAAATTGCCCCGAGAAACGTTCAATAAATTCAAATACAATTCTATAAACATTCATAGGGTGTTCATAGAATCGTTACCTTGCTGACGTCTAGGCGCCTGGCTCCAACCAGAATTCACAGGGAAATCTGGCTCTTGAATTGTAGGCGGCGGTAGATCCTCCTAATCAGGTCCACGACCGGAATCAAGAAACCTTCGTCAGCCTGCACTAGAAGGACTGACGAATTCAGCACGGACGGAAACACCTCAGCGCGGTGGTCGGAACAAGTCCGGCGAAGGGGCGGCGGCGGCGGAGCTTGGCGACGGCCGATAGCGGCGTGAGGCTTGGAGAGGAGGGGGCGGCCGAAATCTTGGAGTTGGAGGCTAGGGTTGTGTGATCTTATGTTATGTCATGAAGCCCTAGACCAAGTCTAGATATAATAAGTGATGGGCTTGTACCGGCCCAATGGACTTGCGTCAGGCCCAGGTCCATATGAACATTCGGTTCAATCCTATCACTGTGGCTTCATTATAATCCCGATCGACGATCAGATCGGACCGATCGACTCAGTTTCCAAAACTGAATATTATGATCCGAAAAACAATTTTTCAGATTACCTACTCCAAAATGACAGTTTTGCCCCTCAACTTTGTGTAATCGCAATTTGACCCCTGTTGACTTTTAGGAAGTCGCACTCCCTAAAATCCTCTTCCTATGCTCAACACATTGAGCTCAGTTTTCATGTGGGAATCATGAATCCAGTACTTGTGTGACCCTCAATGGTTCAGGGATACAGCTTGCCGTGGGCCCACAACCATTGTGGCTCCGAAATCACAATTTCGGACTAGCACATCGGATCATGGTAAAGCGCCTAGAAACATCACCCCATGATCCCCTAGGTATCACTGATAGTTCCTGCAAGAACCAGTTGGTCGTGGTTAGCGTACAGTACGGTCCATTCAACACATATATCCCGATCAGATCAACGACCATTGGTGAATCGAGAGTCGCTAAAGATCCGATAACTATGCATACATCTCGAAGATCGAATAGTGACATCACGAGTGTAATTAGGTAAACCCATTTACCTAAAACACATCCAGTACTCTGGCCAGAGATTTATACACTATTATCCCCTCAGATAGCAATGGATATCCACGCATGAGAGCGAGCGGTGAATCCTCGACAACGAAGCATCGAATCCTACATGCATCGGGACCTCACCCAATCTCGCCGCCTAATGACCCCAAATGAGTCGGCAAACGGGTCAAAGTGAGGTTCCTATCATGTAGAGCCTCAATGGCGTTTCGAGTAGTGAGGACTAATCAGTACAACCAATACCTCGGACTTATCCACTCGACAAATGCTAACCACTTGGAAAGTCCGAACGAAGGTAGTTCGATAGATCACCAGGTCACTATCCATCTGCATGATCATAACATCACAATGTTCCCTACCAATGAAACATGATACTTCACATCGCAGATGCTAGTCTCAGACTCGGGCGGCCTTATCCTCATTTTGACGGCCCAATCGACTAGAAACGTATTCAGAATGCACAGTGACTATTAGATGTGTTTCATGATAGCCATCATATCCACTATCACATCTAACATACACTATGGTGCATTCTAGGTATTTATCCAACACAATTGTAAACATTATATAACATAATGAAAATAAAAAATGCCATAAATAAATGCGTATTTCATAAATAAAGATTGTCATATACAAGAGTCTATAAAACCCACACGCCACAAGTTGGCTAGTTGGGCATCTACTCTAACAAGCATAAGGTATGCAAACTTGAGAGATCGATCTACGGTCTCAAACAAGCATCGAGGAGTTGGAACCTGAGATTCGATGAAACAATTAAGGAATTTGGTTTCATCAAGAATCCCGAAGAGCCATGTGTATATAAGAAGGTAGTTAAAAGCGCTGTGACATTCCTTGTACTTTATGTTGATGAAGAGTCCAAACTTGGTTCGCATGCATTGAGTCAAACTCAGACTGCATCGACTTCAAGCCACAAATTAGAATCAGCATCGGAAATTGCCTCCTTGAAAGTCCTTGGATCACATCCAACAACTTGATCACCCTGATCATATTCAAGAAGGAAACCATATCTTTCAGGAGCCCTAGGAACCCTTTCGGATCTCCTAGGTGCTACCATTTCTGGTACTGACTCTGTAGGTGTCGGAGATTCACTTGGTATTTCAATTGGTTCTTGAACCTCTTCGAGTTCTACTATCTTTCCTTTTCTATCAAGTAGAAACTCCCTTTCCATAAAGGTGGCATTCCTAGAAACAAACACTTTTGTTTCATTTGGATAGTAGAAGTAGTATCCAATGGAATTCTTTGGATACCCAACGAAGTAGCATAAGATGGATCTCGTATCTAGCTTATCTCCCACTGTCTGCTTCACGTAAGCAGGACATCCCCAAATCCTCATGTATGAGTATTTGGGTGGTTTGCCCATCCATATCTCATATGGAGTCTTATCTACTGCCTTGGTGTGGACATTGTTCAACAACATTACCGCTGTTTCGAGCGCATAGCCCCAAAACGAGGTAGGAAGCTCAGTGAAGCTCATCATAGATCGAACCATGTCCATCAAGGTTCGATTACGACGCTCCGCTACACCATTGAGCTGTGGTGTGGCCGGAGGGGTCCACTGTGCGAGAATCTCATTCTCTTTCAGATAGTCTTGAAACTCAGCACTCAAATATTCACCACCTCGATCGGATCGAAGTGCTTTAATACTTTTCCCTAACTGATTTTCTACTTCAGCCTTGAATTCCTTGAACCTTTCAAAAGATTCAGACTTGTGCTTCATTAAGTACAAGTACCCATACCTAGAGTGATCGTTGGTAAAGATGATTAAGTATGTGTGACCGTATTTAGTACCAATACTAAGCGGACCACACACATCAGTATGGATCAAATCCAATAGGCCTTGAGCACGTTCAGGCTTGCCCTTGAAGGGTTGTTTAGTCATCTTTCCCTTGAGACAAGATTCACAAGTCGGTAGGGAGTTAATGTCTGACAGATCAAACATGTCACTCCTATGTAACTTGTTCATCCTACTTAGAGAAATATGACCTAGCCTATCGTGCCAAAGTTGTGCTGGGTTTAAGCTATCGTATTTCCTTTTAATTGTTGTTGTATGTGTTTCCACATCGCAAGTTGGAACTGGTTTTAATTTTAAGGTGTATAAATCGTTTTCGCGTTCCCCAATACCAATCAAACATTCATTCTTGTATATATTGCAAATCGAATTAGCAAAAACACAAGAATATCCATCACTATCAAGCATAGAAACAGAAATAATGTTCTTTATCAATTCGGGAACAAATAAAACATCTTTCAATAACAACTTAAAATTTGACGACAGAAATAAATAAACATCTCCTATCGCTACTGCAGCAACTCTTGCTCCATTGCCCAGCCTCAAGTGGGTCTCACCCTCTCTAAGTCGTCGGCTTCTTGTCATCACCTGCAAATCATTGCAGATATGAGATCCACATCTGGTATCAAGTACCCAAGAAGTTGAATTAAGAGACATATTTATTTCGATACAGAACATACCTTTTGCAGTTCGCAACTGCTCGAGGTACTCCTTGCAGTTCCTCCTCCAATGCCCAGGCTTGTGGCAGTGGTGGAAAACATCCTCGGTCTTGTTTGGCTTGGAAGTCTTTGCCTTCGGCTTCTTAGTGGGCTTTTCCTCCTTCGCAGGGGCAGAACGCTTCTTACACTTGCGTCTGGGCCCCTTCCTCGTAGAGGAATAAGAGCCCATAAGGAGGACGGGCTTGTCCTTCTTTATGGTTCCCTCAAACATGACCAGCATGTTAACCACCTCTTCAAGGGTGGCTGCCAGCTTGTTCATGTTGAAGTTAACCACAAAGGGGTCGAATGCAGCAGGCAGTGAGAGGAGAAGCACATCCACAGACAGCTCGTGTGGAAGTGTGATATCAAGGCCCGCCAGCTTTTCAACGAGCCCAATCATACAAACCCCATGCTCGCGGACCGAAGTCCCATCGCGTATGCGGCTCGTCATAAGCTCCTTGACAGCGGTGAACCTCTCATGTCGAGAGATACAGTTTCTTGAGATGAAAGAGTATGTCAGCAGCATACTTCATCTTCTCAAAGCGCCGTTGCATTTCGTTGGACATCGATGCCATCACATAGCATCGAGTCTTAAGCTCGTCGTTTCACCATTGTTTAAGCGTAACCAGCTCCTCAGGGCTGATATCGGCAGGGGCTTCCTTCGGAGGGCTCTTCTCTATCGTATAGAGAAGTTTCTCAGAAGCCAACACAATGTTGAGGTTTCGAAGCCAGTCTTGGTAGTTCAGACCGGTGAACTTGTTGCTATCCAGTATAGCAGCGAGTGGGTTTTTGATCGAAGACATTATATAAGCAGTTTATACTGAAAAGAAAACAGACGTGCATTACTAACTATATATGAAAAACGCTAAGACATAAAACAAGGTCATTTACTTTTATGAATTACCCTCTCACTATTTTAACGATTTCACCACCCTCTAATGAAATCGAGAAAGCAAGTTTCCTTAGTGGGTACACGGAGCCCAATCAAGCGATCATGGTCCCGAATAATATCAGACAACCATGATCCTCAAAAGGTAGAGTCTAATTTCAACCGGTGCAACCTCCATTTATTTTACCTCACGTCCAGTAAGGGCCCAATAATATGACGCCGTTTACTTTCACGTGTCAAGATGACCCATCAATGTTGAGTCGTGAAGGACGGTCCCTTTAACGTCCCCAATAATATGAGCCAACGTTAAAGGGAGTTCCAACCAACTCACAACAATTGTCAATGGCGTGGACAGCTTTCCGACATACATAACCCCCTCAATAATATGAGCCGGTTCATGTATGCGGGTAGCATCGACGTACACCCATTGTTGATGGAAGGTAGGGATAATTTAAACAGATTTAAATTCCCTAAGTTTATCGAATAAACTTTTAATCTTGATATCAGTTTAAATCGTATTTAAAACGAGGGATTTTATTTTTGGAAATTTGGTCTCATGCAATTTTAAATCATAATTTAAAACATGCGGATTCAACATATATCGAATATATCAATAAACTTTGGGATGATCGATCGCGAGAGCTATGCGGTCCGTGGTTCCCAATCACGGACCTGGGTCCAGTCCTAGGTGAAATGCAATATGCAATGCAATCCTATTACAATTGCTTCCGGTTTTACATATCTTCGGTCTTCAATATCTTTGATCGTCATCTCCACCGTCTTCAGATGTCCTCCCACTAAATCTAGTAATTTACATTTAAATTGCCATGACAAGTAAGGGATACAATTCTCAAGGGTGGGAACGGACCACAAACAGACCCACTTTATATGATAAATCAACAATATATTACAACCGAAATTGCAAAACCTAAAGCATACACCTAACACATTGGGCATGACTCTCGATCATCCCAAACATGCAATCAATCTAATTAATTTGCATAAATTTAAATAATCAAATTATTTACCCACAAAATCATATTTTAATTATAAAATCGCATTTTATAATAAAATCGCATTTTGTCGATAAAATCATATTTTAATCAAAAAATCATATTTTAATTATAAAATCATATTTCATAACTAAAATCATATTTTGCAATTTTAATTGCATCATATTGGGCTTAAAACGATTTTAGGCCCAAAATCTCAAAAATTTCAAAATCGACCAAAACTGGTCCAATATCGAATATTGGCCCAAAAACTTCATGGGCTGCCCGGGACAGGCCCGAACAATACCTAGAAGAAATCAGCCGTCGCAACGCTGTCGAAGAGACGTCGGACGGCGGCCGCCGCCAACATAGCGTGCGGCGCATGGCCGCACGCCGTCGCGCCAAGCGCGGCGCTTCCTCGCAGCATCGTGCGCCAATCGTGGCGCACATCAGGCCGACCACCACGCAATATCTTGCGCGTTGCCGCTGGCCACGGCCGGCCAGCATGCAGCAATCGCGCGGCCAGCGCGCGACCAGAAGCTGGCCATCGCGCGGCCAGCGCGCGACGGGTGGTCACCGCCGCCCATGGCGGCGGCCGGCAGCATGCTCCAAAATATTTTTTTGTTTTTGATTTCAAAATCGAGATCTATGCAATTATGGCACAATAATGTACTGAAGGATCCGAGCCTGAGCTCTGATACCACTGTTGGCGACAATGGAGGATCCGGATCCCGCTTCCCGGGGGCGCAGCGGAAATTAAAATTATGCCCCGAGATGCGTTCAATACATTAAAACAATCCTATAAACATTCATAGGGCGTTCATAGAATCGTTACCTTGCTGGCGTCTAGGCGCCTGGCTCCAACCAGAATTCACAGGGAAATCTGGCTCTTGAATTGTAGGCGGCGGTAGATCATCCTAATCAGGTCCACGATCGGAATCAAGACACCTTCGTCAGCCTGCACTAGAAGGACTAACGAATTCAGCACGGACGGAAACACCTCAGCGCGGTGGCCGAAACAAGTCCGGCGAAGGGGCGGCGGCGGCGCTTGGCGGCGGCCGACGGCGGCGTGAGGCTTGGAGAGGAGGGGGCGGCCGAAATCTTGGAGTTTGAGGCTAGGGTTGTGTGATCTTATGTTATGTCATGAAGCCCTAGACCAAGTCTAGATATAATAAGTGATGGGCTTGTACCGGCCCAATGGACTTGGGTCAAGCCCAGGTCCATATGAACATTCGGTTCAATCATATCACTGTGGCTTCATTATAATCCCGATCGATGATCAGATCGGATCAATCGACTCAGTTTCCAAAACTGAATATTATGATCCGAAAAACAATTTTTCAGATTACCTAGTCCAAAATGACAGTTTTGCCCCTCAACTTTGGGAAATCGCAATTTGACCCCTGTTGACTTTTAGGAAGTCGCACTCCCTAAAATCCTTTTCCTATGCTCAACACATTGAGCTCAGTTTTCTTGCGGGAATCATGAATCCAGTACTTGTGTGACCCTCAATGGTTCAGGGATACAGCTAGCCATGGGCCCACAACCATTGTGGCTCCGAAATCACAATTTCGTACTTGCCCATCGGATCATGGTAAAGCGCCTAGCAACATCGCCCCATGATCCCCTAGGTATCACTGATAGTGCCTGCAAGAACCAGTTGGTCGTGGTTAGCGTACAGTACGGTCCTTTCAACACATATATCCCGATCAGATCAACGACCATTGGTAAATCGAGAGTCGCTAAAGATCCGATAACTATGCATACATCTCGGAGATCGAATAGTGACATCACGAGTGTAACTAGGTAAACCCATTTACCTAAAACACATCCAGTACTCTGGCCAGAGATTTATACACTATTATCCCCTCAATTAGCATAGGATATCCACGCATGAGAGCGAGCGGTGAATCCTCGACAACGAATCATCGACTCCTACATGCATCGGGACCTCACCCAATCCCGCCGCCTAATGACCCCAAATGAGTCGGAAAACGGGTCAAAGTGAGGCGCCTATCATGTAGAGCCTCAATGGCGTTTCGAGTAGTGAGGACTAATCAGCACAACCAAGACCTCGGGCTTATCCACTCGACAAATGCTAACCACTTGGAAAGTCCGAACGAGGGTAGTTCGATAGATCACCAGGTCACTATC
>KV010141.1:138705-163305 GCA_001598015.1 Dorcoceras hygrometricum | reverse complement strand
GCTCGGACTCACCCACATCTACTCTAACAATACCATACTTAAGCGGTTCTCTATGGAAGAGTCCAAGAGAGGACACCTACCTATGTGCCACGGGGTCACTCTATCTAAGTCTATGTGTCCAAAGACTGATGAAGAGATAGAGAGTATGACACGTGTGCCATATGCCTCGGTAATAGGTAGCATTATGTATGGCATACATCTACTCTAACAATACCATACTTAAGCGGTTCTCTATGGAAGAGTCCAAGAGAGGACACCTACCTATGTGCCACGTGGTCACTCTATCTAAGTCTATGTGTCCAAAGACTGATGAAGAGATAGAGAGTATGACACGTGTGCCATATGCCTCGGTAATAGGTAGCATTATGTATGGCATGATCTCAACTAGACCGGATGTCGCATATGCTCTAAGTGTCACGAGCCGCTACTAGGCCAACCCCGGCCAAATGCATTGGAAGGCCGTGAAAGATATTCTTAAGTACTTACGAAGGACTAAGAATATGTTCATGGTCTATGGGGGTGGTGAACTGAAATTGGAAGGCTACACTGATTCTAACTTCCAATGTGACGTGGATGATTCGAAGTCAACCTCTGGATTTGTATTCATGCTCAATGGTGGTGATGTCTCTTGGAAGAGTTCCAAGCAAGACACTATCGCGGATTCAACCACTGAGGCTGAGTACATCGCAGCATCAGCTGCTGCTAAAGAGGCGGTTTGGATAAGGAATTTCGTCCAAGAGTTGGGCGTAATCCCTGATGGAGTTGGTCCAGTCCCGGTGTACTGCGACAACACGGGTGCCGTTGCGCAAGCAAAGGAGCCTAGGTCTCACCAAAGATCCAAATATATACTGAGGAAATATCACATAATCCGGGATATTGTGGCTAGGGGTGACATAGCAGTCGAGAGAGTCGCCTCTGCAGACAACATTGCTGATCCACTTACGAAGCCCTTGCCAGGACCGTTGTTTGAAAAACATCGCGAAACAATGGGACTGCGTCTGATGAGTAGTTGGCTTTAGTGCAAGTGAGAGATTGTTAGAGTAGATACCCAACTAGCCAACTTGTGGCGTGTGGGTTTTATTGACTCTTTGTATAACGATCTTTATTTATGAAATTCGTATTTCTTTATGGCATTCTTTATTTTCATTATGCTATAATGTTAACAATTGTGTTGTATAAAGACCTAGAATGCACCATAGTGTATGTTAGATGTGATAGTGGATATGATGGCTATCATGAAACACATCTAATAGTCACTGTGTATTATGAACTCGTTCCTAGTCGATTGGGCCGTCAAAATGAGGATAAGGCCGCCCGAGCTTGAGACTAGCATCTGCGATGTGAAGTACCATGTTTCATTGGTAGGGAACATTGTGATGTTCTGAGCATGCAGATGAATAGTGACCTGGTGATCTATCGAACTACCATCGTTCGGACTTTCCAAGTGGTTATCATTTATCGAGTGGAAAAGTCCGAGGTCTTGGTTGTACCGATTAGTCCTCACTACTCGAAACGTCATTGAGATTCTATATGATAGGTGCCTCACTTTGACCCGTTTACCGACTCAGTTGGGGTCATTAGGTGGCGGGATTGGGTGAGGACCCGATGCATGTAGGAGTCGATGCTTTGTTTTCGAGGATTCACCGCTCGCTTTTATGCGTGGATATCCTATGCTATCTGATGAGATAATAGTGTGATAAATCTCTGGCCAGAGTACTAGATGTGTTTTAGGTAAATGGGTTTACCTAGTAACACACGTGATGTCACTATTTGATCTCCGAGATGTATGCATAGATATCGGATCTCTAGCGACTCTCGATTTACCAATGGTCGTTGATCTGATCGGGATATATGTGTTGAAAGGACCGTACTGTACGCTAACCATGACCAACTGATTCTTGCAGGCACTATCAGTGATACCTAGGGGATCATGGGGCGATGTTGCTAGGCGCTTTACCATGATCCGATGGGTCAGTCCGAAATTGTGATTTCGGAGTCGCAATGGTTGTGAGCCCACGGCTAGCTGTATCCCTGAACCATTGAGGGTCACACAAGTACTGGTTTCACGATTCCCGCACGGAAATTGAGTTCAACGTGTTGAGCATAGGAGGATGAATTTAGGGAGTGCGACTTCCTAAAAGTCGACATGGGTCAAATTGCAATTTCCCTAAAGTTTGGGCTAGTTTGACTATCCTGGAAACTTGAGGGGCTAAACTGCAATTATGGACTAGGTGGTCAGAAAAATTGTTTTTGCATCATAATACTTAGTTTTGGAAACTGTGTAGATCGATTCGATCAGATCGTCGATCGGAGTTATGATGAAGCCACGGTGATAGGAATGAACCGAATGTTCATATGGACCTGGGCCCGTCCCAGGCCCATTGGGTGGTTCAAGCCCATGTATCACTTTTATATACATGACTTGGTCTAGGGCTACAATTATTACTCTTGCATAACAACACTAGCCGCCACACCCCCTCTCCTCACTCCCTCTCACTCGGCCGCCACCACCACGATCCGCCCGCCGTCGGCCACGCGCCGCCGCCTCTTGCCGTCGGACTTGCTCCGACCACCGTGCTGAGGAGATTCCGTTCGTGGTAAATTCGTCAGCTCTTCTAGTGCAGACTGACGAAGGAGTCATGAATCCAGTCGTGGACCGGATTAGGAGATCTACCGCCGCCTACCGTTGAAGTGCCGGTTTCCCTGTGAAACTGGTCGGAGCCAGGCGCCTAGACGCCAGCAATAGTGCAGACTGACGAAGGAGTCATGAATCCAGTCGTGGACCGGATTAGGAGATCTACCGCCGCCTACCGTTGAAGTGCCGGTTTCCCTGTGAAACTGGTCGGAGCCAGGCGCCTAGACGCCAGCAAGGTAACCTTCATTAAAACATCCTATGTATGTTTTATTGCATTATGTTTGTTATGTATTGAACGTTTCCGGGGCAAATTTTGAAACTTTCGTTGCGCCCCCGGGAACGGGATCCGGATCCGCCACTGCGCCAACAACGGGAGCCAGCCGACATCTCATTTTATTTTCAATAATAGCATACTGGTACTATTCAACATCAAAATCGGTTCTCAAGAATTTAGGTTCAACATGATATGCGTGTATGAAAATCATCGCAAATACATAACATGGCACATACAATTCATCTCACGCAGTACAGAACGACATTATACACAATAAGCACAAGAAATCAGCTCAGAAAATCAGCACACAGCCACAAATACGTTCATATTATTATCTCGGAATTGTAAATACAAGCTCAATGAGTACCTTGCACAGATCTTACCAAAATACCTCAACAAAGCTCACGGCTAGAACAACTCACACCATTTTCGATGCACAGCTCACGGTCAACATCTCAGGGTGGAGGAATCATGACAAAAACCACAAGAGAGCTATAAATCTGAACAGAACACCCAAGAAATTCAGCTCGGGTAAAGCTTACTCAACTAACGGCCGAAGCTCTCAAGTCTGAACAACTATGACTAAACACAGAAAGATATTCCAGCTCAAATATTAACGCTAAGAACTTAACTAACACCAATAGAACATGGTTTCCTAAACCAAAGCACAACTCGGCCGACAAATGCTAAAGTCGAATACTTCAGCTTCTCTTCGACTTCTTTATTTCGGTCACTACCGTCCTCCAAACTAGTATGGAAATGTAGAGCTTGAAGAGAGGTTTCCAATCGAAACACCCTCGCTCAAAGCTGATCGGCCAAACCCCGGTGATCGTGAACATACCAGGTCGATGAACAGTAACGACAAGGGTTTGGGAAAATATCGGGGTCGGAGGCTCTCTAAAGATAAGATTTTTGTGGTGTAGAAAATGGCTAAGTGCTGGTCAATGGTCGTATATATACAACTTAAGTTCTTCAGATCTGGACTACAGTGTTTCAGATCAGCTCACGCATCCACACTGTACGCAGCTTAGGCATGCAACTCAGCACACGCACTCAATTCAGCTTTCACATCAACAAATCACGCTCACCGACAGATCCGCTCACGCTTCAGCTCTCACGTACCAAGGTTACTTACTCATCAGTCCGTGCGTCTCAAACAACTCTCACCAAATCTGACCATCCACTCAGCTCACAACTGACCTAGATACCACTAACAGCTTTCACTTAAGCTGTTCGTCGCCCTCAACTTATGCCTAAGCTGGTTTCATCGATCAACCAAGCATAACACTCCTAATCTCACTACTCAGCTCTGAACTCTGATTAACTCCCAAAGATAAATCCAGCTTACGCCTTACTACTCAAACTGATAGCTGCTCAAAATAGCTACACTGCCAGTTCGCACTACAAGAAATACAGATTACACTATCAGCTCTGTCCATACTCCACGCCGCTCAGCATATAGAAGACTTAGATCAGATCGCACTCTACCAATTCAGCATAGTATGCCCTATTCCGCTTACGGACTCCAGATCAGTTCGCGATAGCCAACTAAGCTCACAACGGTCAACGCAGGTCACGATGGTCAACTCAGCCTACGATTAACTCTCAAGCTAATCTGATTAAACTACTAATCACATCGACTAATTACGATTCTCACACCTCAATCCAATACAGGCGGTGAAACATACTAATATACACTGGTAGTAACTGACGGTGGCAACTGAAGGCGGTGACCGACCACATCAACTGGCGACGGAACAGTGACGCTGCGAGCGGCTACGCAGGCAGAGCCCCGGAGGCACTGCTATTGCCCTAAGTCACTGTCTGAGCCTATCCCAGGCAGCCCGATGGGCCTCAGGCCGATAATTGCTATCGGGCATTCTTTGGTTGGATCGGAATTAATTTTGATTTATTTTGAGGTATTGGACCTGAAATTATTTTGAGCCCAAAATAATTTTAAAATGTGATTTTATCGGATATTAATCAAATTTGATTTGATTAAACTATTTTATTAGTTTATTTATGTCAAATAATAAGATTAATTGTAGAAATAGTACTTTTACGGGATAAAGAGAGCCATGACCAACGTGTCAGGTGTATGATATGTTTTATATTTTTCGGTTGTAAATATTTATTTGATATCATTGATAAGTGGGCTTGGTTTATGGTCCGTTCCCACCCCTTTAAAAATGTATCCCTATTTGTCATGAATATTTAAATGTAATATTAGATTCAGTGGGAGATAGTGTTTGAAGACGGTGGAGAGATGATCAAGAATATTGAAGATCGAAAACATGCAAAATGTGAAGATTATGTAATATGATTGCATTTCCATACTACACATTACTTGGGAATGGACTTAAATCCATTATTGACGGCCATGGATTGCATACTCTCGGTTATTGATCATCCCTTATTTAATATGTATATTTGATATGTATTTGTTGAATCCGCAATGTTTATATCGATGAGACAAAATTTTCAAATTTAAAATCCCTCATTTTAAATATGATTTAAAATTGATATCAATATAAAACAAAGAAAATTTAAATATTGTTTGAAATGTGCTACCTTCTATGAACAGTGGGTATACGTCGGTGTTACCTTAATGGAGAGAACTACCTTGATTGGTTACAGAACCTCAAGGTTGTTCTGGACTCGAAGAAGCTAGTATATATACTAGATAAGTCTCCTCCGAAAGGAGCAACTGCTGACATCATCCCCGAGGAGCTGAAGAAGCTAGAGCATGGTGGGACCATGATCTCAAAGCCAGGTGCTACATGTTAGCGTCTATGTCTAACGAACTGCAGATGAGGTTCGAGGATGTTATGCATGCTGCTGACATACACCTACATCTGAAGGAACTCTTTAGAGAGAACCTTCGAGCTAAGAGGTACTCAACTACCAAGGAGCTCATGATGAGCCGCATGCGAGATGGACCTCGGTCCACGTCATGATTTTGAAACTTGGAGAATTGTTTCTCAATTTTATGAAGATTTGACACTTCTTTAGGCAAATGGTTGAATTTATTTGTAATGGAATATTTGAACATAGATAGCCAAACAACCGAATTGATTATCTCGTGAATAATTAGTTAAAAATGCTCAAAGTTAGGATACTATAGGCACAATTGAACCATCAAATAAGATTCAATCTCCCACATATGGTGGAGGTATGTATACCCTCAAGGATGAATATGATCTTCAATCCATATTTGCATTTTAACAAGAGAGATTAAGGCACTCAAAATGAAAACGGTGGTCAACTAAAATCAGTTAAAAATTGTGTCACATTTGTGAAACCAGTGATCAATCTATTAAAGATTGCCTCACTCTGCACTCTTTCAATGAATGTTTGCACGAACAAGCCAATGTTTTAAACATTTTCAAAAAAAACCAAACTTTGAACCATACTCTCAAAGTTACAATCATGGTTATTACCTTCAAGTTTACTTTCCTAAGTTAGACAGGATACTTCTGGATATAAGTTAAAACCACCTCAAAAGTTTATTTTCTTCTTCTTATTTAAATCTACTGGATGAAAAGAATATGAAAATTTTGGCTCTGAACTCACCAAAACCCTAGCAGCTCTCTTTAAATTTTTTGAAATTGTTTTCATGTGAATGAAGCCTTGAGTTAGGGTTTTCCTTATTTATAAAAGGAAACATACTGACTTATCTCTCATCAAATTTGATTTTATTTGTACGGAGAAAGAATGCTTCTTTTGTTTTTACATTTTTTTCTCATAGCAGATTTAAATTAAACTTTTACCATACTCGGGTATCGTCCCTCGGAACTTCCAATCCAAAATAAAATTCCTGAAATCTAGACATAAGTTCATAGAAAATATGTCAAACCAAGAAGTCCTAGGTTATATGCATTATAACTTGTAATTATATTCCAGCTGGCATGCCGAGGACTTGTACAGTTGTACTTCATCTAATTTTATATAAATTTTAGAGTTGGAAACTAAATATAAGAAACTTCTTAATCAGCTAGCACGGTATAATTAATTTCACCAAGATTTCTATGAAACCACTCTTTATGATGCAAAACAGTCTTTCGAATATACCACCATTGGCCCAAACAGAGATAGGTCAAACTGGGTCCATGATTAATATTTTCTGGACTAGCCCATAATTAAAATTCCCTGGGGATTAAACGAGCAGATTCAAGATCTAGGGTTTTTGCTGTTCCTGCATATACCCAGTTAGCTAGGACAGAAGCTTGAGATCACCGGAGTCGATGGTAAGTGTGCCCATTTTGCGCATTGATATGCTATTTTTTATTTGGCCGCTATTGTTATGGAGACTCTTCTACCTGTGATGTATTGAATCTTTGCGGTAAACGCTATACGTATTCGAGATGAGCTCTTCCAGGAGGATTTAGTTTATATTTAAACTCAGTTACCCGTTGATTGATTTACAAAGACAATTGGGGTATGTAAGATGATAATATTACTTTCTTATAAGTGATCCATATTACTTTATGTTGATTGTGTCTTCTGTTGTTAGTATGCTCTTCAGCATTGCAAGATGAAATCGAATTTTGTATGCGAGAGACAGTTTGGTATTCTGTCCAGCGTGGTTCAAATCGTTTTTATTTACCAATATTTTGGGTTGTTTTAAGTGCTGTACTGGCTCTATGCTTCAAATTAACGTTTCGAATTAGTAGCACTTATATTTGATTTGAAAGTGTGGGTAAAACTTAATTGAGGCAGCAAAGATGACAGAAACCTTTGAAGAATGAGTAGTTTTTTTTGTTTTTGGGTTTGAAGGATTTGAAAGTGAGAACTCTTTTATTTATTTGTTGTATCTGCTTGAGTGCCATGGATTTAGTCTCTACTACTAAGTTGGTTCTTCTCAGATCCGAGATGATATGAACATAATGGTATAGATGCATCTGATTTGGGCGACTGTTATATGCAAGATACAAAACGCTCATGTCAAAAGAAGAATGAAATAACAGGACATGATCACTATCATTTTCATATATTCAATGTTGTAATAGATTTTCAGTTGATGTAACTAAAGATTTTTTGAGGGAACAATGGTACTTCTTATTCTTAGTAATGCATCGAATCCCGTAATTTCAAATCATTTTCTCTCTCTGTTTTTTGTTCTCTAGTTGATAAGTTATATAAAAAGGATTTACTAAAGAAGAAAGAGGAGATAATTATAATAACAATATTAATTATTGTTATTGATATCAATAATGAAATAAATGATAATTCGGGATCATTATTGCCGTCGATGTTTTAGATATGTAATGATGTGATCAGCCTAAAAGGGTATAAACGAAAAGTTTAAGTCTATTACACATCTCCTGAATGAAACCCCTTGTTGCAAAATTCATTGTGTTTGAAATTAAGGAATTGCAAATTATTTCATTTTCAAGTTAATAAAATGCACTAAATCCTTTAAATCATAATCTTCACAGATATTATGTCTTCTGCATCAAGTGCATAAACAAAACTCAATGTCGATTGATTTTTATTTTGTGGTTCAGTTGTGTATTTAAAACAGAGAGAAACTTAACTTTGACATAGAAGTAACTGCTTTCTGCATTTGTACCTGTTACCTTCTTACTCTTGATCAAGCTTCTCCTAATTTATGAGTTAATTAGTCAGCCTTAACTATGTTGCCTCTAGTTCGCTAAAAGTACTCATATTCCAAATAAAATATGGTGGCTATTGTTAATTACCAGCCTAAGCAAATCCATGAGATCAAGGATTTCCTTCTTACTGCGAGAAGGAAGGACGCACGTTCTGTGAAAATAAAGAGGAGCAAGGATGCAGAAGTTTAAGGTTCGGTGCTCTAAATACCTTTACACACTGTGTGTGCTCGACACTGAGAAGGCTGCCAAGTTGAAACAATCCCTCCCACCAGGTATGCTGTTTTTTTTTCTTGAGTCTTGTTTAGTCTTGATAGTTCTTAAATAGTTTGTATTTGAGGGTGCACTATAATTTGATGTGTTGCAAACTGAGATTGCCCAGATTTTTTTTAACATTTATCTTAGATAATCTCTGTTTTGTGCTGCTTTCCTATGGCGTCGTTTCACTTTCATCTAACTCATCAGCTTACAATGAGTAATTAGATTTTTGCTATCATATGTAGGGTTGACTGTGCAAGACCTGTAAAGATTGATGGCAAGAGTTGACAGTTCTTTTAGATGATAGTCATTTATCAATAGAAGTCTGGAGTGACGTGCTACCGGTTTTGTTACAGATACCCCATTTCTCATAGTCTCTGTGTTGTACACTTGGATTTCTGTTTTCCTCCTCATTAATGCTGAATGAATCGTGAGAAGTGCATTGATTTTTATCTCAAATCCTTGTACAGTAAAATGGAAGTGGAGAAGAGAAGTTAGTATAGTAAATATAGAGAACCATCTCAGTACGATCGCTATGGATCTCTTGCCAAATTCCTCTAAAAGTGGCCGGCAGATTGTGGTAAAGGTTTCATGGACCTGTTTGGCTACCGGATTCTACAGTCAATTTTGCCTTAAGTAGTTGTTTGTGCTCACAGTTGAAGCAACAATTAACAACCTCTCTGGTGTCTGGGTTTCTTATTAGAATAATAGATAACATGTTAATGCCAGCCGAGTTCATTATATGGAGACACTTGCATCTAGACTAGACTGAGGGTGAGCACACACATCGAGGTTCGACTCTGCGTTTGCAACCCTTGGTCCTGTAAAGAAATTCTCGAATCTATTGCGTGTGGGCTTTTGGTTTCTAGTCTTTCTTCTTCCCAGTGTTCTAAAAATCGGTCTACGCGGCCACACACTTCGAGGTTCGACTCTGCGTCTGCAGCCCCTGGTCCTGTAAAGAAATTCTTGAATCTGTTGCCTGTGGGATTTTGGTTTCTAGTCTTTCTTCTACTCGGTGTTCAAAAAATCGGCCTAGGCGCTAGGCTGTGGTCGGATGCATTGAACAGCCTGATTGGCCGGCGGGCTAGGCGTCCACACTGACTAATCGGCGCTTTTTCGGCTTTTAAATTTAAAAGGCCAAAAAGAAAACAACCCAAAAAGAAAAGTGCCATTTGACCAAGAAAACAATTGAAGTCCAAAAAAGGTTCATTTGGCCAATAACAATAAGAACATGTTGAAAACTATGGAGAATAAAAGGTAGAGTAAATTTGTAATTTTCTATTCATCGTGTAAATTTGAACTCATTTTAAATTTTGCAATATTGTTTGAGTATAATATATCTTATTTACCTTGATACCGTGGAATTCTCCTAACGGCGTCTAGTTTCCGTCTATGCGACTTGAACGTTAGGTGTGTTTAACATTGCTTTTTCCTATATACAATCAAAATTTCATCTGATAGTGTCAATAATCAGTGAATTATTCCTCCAAAAAATAATGATTGAATTAAGTTATTGAGAAGTTTCGCATTTTTGACGCTTTGCGATGATACTTATTGTGTTTATCTCAAAGAAGGTCCTTCAATCATCTTTTTCTTTGGGTCGGCCTGGCCTGTCTACCTTATTCACGGAATCATCGTACCTTTTTCTTGTCTAGGTAAGGACATCATAGTCCCTATACCATCGTTTGGGCAACTTCTACATAAAATTATTAAACAGTCATATATATTCGTGGAATATACTTTCAAAAAAATTGTTTTTACTATTGTACGTGCTTTTGAGAAAGAACTTGCTTGTTTGGATCTAGTAGTTGATAAAAAGAACTATATTTGATTGATCTCACCAAGCCCGATCTTGTTCGGATCTGATTTTCTGCTAATAAACTTGCAGAAAATTCATGTCCTCGTCGTCATTTTTTAATCAAAATACGTAATTTGCACTTAAAAGAACGTGTGAAGTTATACTTTCACATTATGTTTTTTATATCTAAAAAATAGTGACGAAGCAAATCAGCCCGATCTGTTACCATCACTGATCGAGATGATCGTGATTTGTCTCCATCACTTTATCTATTTATTTATTTATTTTAGATCAGAGACAGTTTCATTTAAAGATGGTAGAATCACTATAGGAGAAGTAGAATATGCTCCTCTTGGTATTCGACTTTACTTTCCATTTAACCCACCAAGGCCAATGAGAAACACGTGGTTTTAGCTACATTTTACCTATGCAATTCAGAAAACAATAATTTTCTTTGTATTATTTCATTTTTTGTTTCTTCTCACTGAATTATATTTATTTTATGAATTTCTTATCCATAAAAGACCTATCTTCACCAACCATCCACGTGGTGAGAAGTTAATGAATGTTAAATGCTGAGCCACCCACGTCGATCATTTTTATATATCCCAATTCAGATACTATATTATAATGAATATTGAAAGTCTGAACTAACCATTCTAATGGGACTCTCATAATCCAAAACAAAATTAATTTTTTTTTTTGTTTAAAACACAATATATAGATAAGAAAAAAATGTTATGTTCCTGAATAGTTGGTACTCCATGTGAACATTACTTACAGAATTGTACCACTTTCAAAATTATTTTATTTTCTCTTTAATAAAACCAAGTTTTTAGACAACAATGATCTAATCTCAAAAATAGTTTATGTGATGAATGTTCTATGAAAAATGCATGCGTGTAAAATGACTCTCTCTCTCTATATGTATATTCTTACTATAAAAAATTTCTCCACGTAAATCATAGTCACCAATATATATATATATATCAATAGGAAAATAATATATAATATATATATATATATAAGGATTTGATATAGTGAGCACAATACGTGGCACTATACTGACGTGATATTTTCTGGTGCTGCCACATCAGCCTGATGCCTGTGCCCATATATGATGCCCACTATATCAAATTTGTATATATATATATATATATACACAGTTACTACAAAACAGAATTCTCTACGTAAATCATAGTCATCAATTTATATATAATTTAGAAAATAATATTTAAAATTGTATTGATTTGTACTTCGCCAAATCTCCTTTATAGCAGCGTCCCTCTCTCAACTTCCAAGTCCATTGATCTTCATCCAAATCCACCACCAGCGCAGCTCCAAATCTTCACATTTTTCATTGAAAATGCTTCGGGACTTCTGCTGTTGTTGGAACTCCGACACAGACAATACCGTTGATCGTGACCCGGTTCTACTTGTGTCGGGTATCGGCGGCTCGATCCTCCATTCCAAGCGGAAGAAATTCGGGTTTGAGACCCGGGTTTGGGTTCGGA
The DNA here is from genome assembly GCA_001598015.1 of Dorcoceras hygrometricum. Lineage (NCBI taxonomy): Eukaryota > Viridiplantae > Streptophyta > Magnoliopsida > Lamiales > Gesneriaceae > Dorcoceras > Dorcoceras hygrometricum. The sequence continues at coordinate 151,214 of KV010141.1, read as the reverse complement.
TAATGTTGGCTGACTTGGAGTTCAAGAAGAAAGCTTTGTCTGTTTACAACTCAGAAACAGGTTCTATTTCCGGGTTTTACTTTTTCCCTTTTCTTGTGCTTTTGTTAGTGTTGCTCGGCTTGATCTGTTGGCTGTGCGCGCGCGTGCGTTAAAAGTTCCCTGCTTTTTTTTTTTTTTGTGTTTCGTTTTTGCGTGTTTAGTGTGCGGAGTACCGCCTTTTTTCAGGGTATACGGAGTCTTTGGATAGTGCTACGGAGTTAATTGTGCCGCAAGATGATTATGGGCTATATGCCATCGATATTTTGGACCCTTCTTTTGTAAGCTCTTTTATATGCTTGATTTCTGGATTTTGTGCTTGTGTGCTATTTCTCTAATTTACTGGCACTGCGGAATATGGTAGATGGCTTTGCTACCTAGTGAGAAGGGTAAAGAGATAACAAAAGTTTGTGCTTGCAGATACGAATGATATTTTAAACTACAAGCGGCTGTTTTGTGGCGTTCCTAGATTGTTGTTTGGCTGTTTCGTGGCTAGTACTTTGACATTGATATCATATAAGCGAATCTTTTCTTGAACAATTTACTTGAACTGGGCCTACAAAACTTACTTCCAGTGCCATAGCTATTTTGATTGCGAGAAATTTTGGGTTCACATTTGTCCCCTTATTGACTTCTATGAGCGCAGCAAGAAGATTCATTTTCTATAGCTTTATGTTTCCGTTGCTTAGCCATTCTTTAGTGCTAGTTTCTCTTTCGTCTCTCTGTGACACTGATTTTAGTCTTTGATTTTCCAGTTTGTTAAGTGTCTACATTTGACCGATGTGTACCATTTCCACGATATGATTGACATGCTTGTGGGATGTGGGTATAAGAAAGGAACAACATTGTTTGGATATGGTTATGATTTTCGGCAAAGCAATAGGTAAGTTTTCTACTGAAATTTCTGCCATGGTGCCTTTCATTTTTCTGTTTATGACCAGATGATTGTTATGGAGTACATTTTGAGTCTTTTCTGTTTTAAATCCTATAGCTAAACACTTTTACTTCTTATATCTTATTATTTTACAGGATTGGCAAGTTAATGGATGGCCTAAAAGAAAAGTTGGAGGCTGCATATAAAGCCTCTGGGGGAAGGAAAGTCAATATAATATCTCACTCAATGGGTGGACTGCTGGTGTCCTGTTTTATATCTCTTAACAGTGATGTATGTTTTAGTTCTTTTATTGTTTTTCATGTCATGAATTACTGTTATATCATTTTTTTTCAAGTAATTATTGAATTAAGCTAAAATATTGTGTTGAGTCTCACATACTAGAATCACGAGCACATGAGAGAAAGCCTGGTAACTAATTGTCAGGAACACGATCAGCAGTACATCTAACTAGCTGTAACTGTCATTAATTGACTTGTACCCTTCAAATAGTAACATATAAGTTGTTTCTTGCTCCAAATATTGATGTTTAGTTTCTAGAAGTTCATTTGCATTAACAAGTTCCGGATCGCTGTGAATGTGGAATAAGTATGAGATTGTTTTTCGTCTGAATAGGTATTATTTATTTTTGTCTAAACTTTGATTTGATATGACAAATATTCTTATCTTGAGAGTATTCAGTCTTGTAGCCACTGAAAGCTGGATATACTCTCTCCCTGAATGTATCCCAGTGCCACGTCCTCTTTTAGAAATGCACTCTTAGTTTCAAAGTTAACTTTTTTATAGTTCATATATAAGTCTTTATTATTTCACGTGAAAACTTGCATTTGCTTGTATCGATAAGATAAAACCAATCAACACTCAACAAGAATAGTTTTATAATATAAATTATTTTTGTGCATGGGAAATAGTCAACAAATTCAGCACCGTACTTTTGTTCACAGTCGTCACTTCCTTGCATTAAAAGAACATTGATGGGAGCTTCATATATTGCTATATGCAATGTTCAAGAATACTTTGGTTTGCTCCCCCTAAGTTTCTCAACGTTTTAATTGCTCTTCCACAACAAACTGATCACTTTTTCTGTCGCCTTTTGTGATTTTTTTCTCTTGACCTCCTGACATATTGAAATTGATCAATTTATTTCGCGTTACTTGTTTGGTTTGTAATTGACTATGTTTCTTTTCTTTCCATGGGAACAGTCAGTATCTGTTTTGGAAAATTAACTCATTTATTTTGATGCTGTTGGAAATAGAGGCTTGACAACTAATTTAACTTTGCTGCAGATTTTCTCCAAATATGTGAATAAATGGATTACCATTGCCACTCCCTTCCAAGGTGACTTATCTTTTGTATCAGTGCCGAAGACCGGACACACTAATTTAACGAACTATACTTTTATATGAAAATCCTACTCCACCAGGAAGGGAAATTGATACTCCAAATATTTGTATGCTTTACTCAACCATAAACCAGACCAGTTATCAAGCTGTCATGCTAAAATTTGAAGTGTTTGATATCAAAATGGAAAACTTTTAATAATCATGAGTAGTCAGCCTTAGAATAAGAAAGTTTTGCTGTAACCAAATATGCTATCCTGGTGATTGGTAGGTGATTAAAATCCGTCCCCTCTAGTTAGAACGTAGGTTTGTACTGATGGTTATACTGAACAGTTCCATGGCATTATGGATTATTTTTCTGATGTAAATCTTGTGCTAGATCATATTATTTTTGTGGTGGATTGCTTGTTCTCATGCTTGGATTCATCCTTTCATACACTAGACCATCTGCATTCAAATTGGCTCAATCAACTTAATCGAGATTCTGATTTACTTTGTCCAGGTGCACCAGGATGCATCAATGATTCTCTGCTTACGGGGTTGCAGTTTGTTGAAGGATTTGAAAGCTTCTTTTTTGTGTCGAGATGGTCGATGCATCAACTGGTAAACTGCATTTTTCATGGATTTTTGTGTTGAATCATGAAATAAAATAGCATTTGCTCTACATTTCTCTTGGGCTTTCGTTTTACTCTTTCTGTTTATAGGCAAATTTTTGTCGTTTTTAGTTTTCCTGCCTCCTTCCAATCACATTCGTATTTAATACTACGTGCTTCACATTGAACTGATGTTTGCATAATTCAAGGTATGTCTGGATTCACTAAACCAACATAAGATGATTGGGTGCGGCATATAGTATGCTTTGTGTCCCAATTCCCTTAAACCACCCAAGAGACAGAGAGTAATGAAAATGTCTGACATATGTCATTATCTTTTCAGGAGACAGTCCTATGGTAGTGTCAACTAGATTTGTAAGGATGACCCGTTTAAAGTGAATGTCGAATTCACTCGCTTATCTTTTGAAATTCTACATTTTCCCACAACATTTCAGTGAATAGTTAGTGGTACGTTAGTTTGTTTTACAGATGGGATTAGTGTTTTTCTCCAAGACATGATAGTCAAGTTTTATTTGGTTCTCTAGAATATCTATAAGTTTTGTGTTGTGTCTAATTTTACACTTTATATTGTGAGACATTGCCCTAGTCTTTTCTCCCGGCCTTACGTTCTTCTTTGTCTTGTCTTTTGATTTGACCTCACTTCTTCTAGCTAGTAGAGTGTCCATCCATTTATGAGATGTTGCCAAACCCTGATTTTAATTGGAAAAAACAACCTGAAATTCAAGTCTGGAGAAAGCAATCCAAAGATGGAGAAACTTCAGTTGCAAAGGACACCTATGGCTGTAATGATTGTGTGACTCTTTTTGAAGAAGCGTTAAGAAACAACGAGGTACTTCCTCTAACCTTAGCAGGAGAGAGTGTTACAAATCTCGAGCATGTAAATGCCAGTTATTGTGTTGCTCTTTGTTCTTGTTCTTCACATTTCTATGACATTTTGTGTTTGATTGCTCCACGTTTCCTATTTTATGGTAATCATTTTTCTTTCACGTTGCAGCTAAATTATGATGGTAAAACCATCGCTCTCCCTTTCAACTTTAAGATTCTAGAGTGGGCTACCGGTACCCGGAAGGTTCTCGATGAAGCTCAACTTCCAAAAGGAGTTTCCTTCTATAACATATATGGAACATCTTTCGACACACCTTTTGATGTTTGGTTGGTGGCTTAGCTTTTCATCTCTTTTTCGATTTTCAGTGAAGTTGAAGTAGTAATTTGCAAGGACTCTCTAGATGGTGCATTTAGAAAGACAACTGAGCAAGCACAGCTCCTGCAATCTTTGATCAGTGAACTTAGTAAATCTTAACTGAGACAAAGAGAGCTGTGAAAATCTATTAAACCTCCATGTCCTCATAACTTAGATTTTCTCACAGGGTTGTAGAATTGGGGGACGCTGGTTTTTTTATCATGGTGTAAATAGTTTGCTTAATACTTGACAAATTTTGCATTGGTGTTCTGAAATTTCTGAGTAATAAATCTGTCACCAACTTTGACCAGAATCCATCTCTTTCTTGCAGCTATGGTTCAGAAAGTTCTCCCATAAGCGAAGTGTCTGAAATATGCCACACAATGGTAGGTGCTGCTTGGATTTTTATTTCCTCCCTTTGAATCTTGAGCGAATTCGAAGTATTTTTATATGGGAAGTACACAAGTACAAAGTTCCTCTGTCTTGTTTGCATGCTCTTTTGCTATGTATCAATTTCCATGAACATTCATGAGAACACGACAGTGTGAATATCCCTGTATTATTCACATATTTCTTTTCTTGTTAACCATATGGAACATCTTTGTATATAAATTAAACTTCATGACAACACAGATTTTGCCAGAGTATTGCTTATGATATAATTTTGTTGTTTGCAGCCTGAATACTCCTGCACAGATGGTGATGGAACTGTCCCGGCTGAATCAGCAATGGTAGAATATCTTCTTCGTGATTTACTGTTCCTACTATCTTGAGATTTTGATGTACCTCCAAATATGTTCTTGTCTAATTGGTTCATGTTGTAATTCAAAAACTCAAGCTCCTATTTACCCGGTATGTCATGCAGGCTGATCAGTTTGATGCAGTGGAAAGAGTGGGGGTTGCTGCTAGTCATCGAGGATTATTAACGGATAAGAAAGTGTTTCAGCTTATACAGAACTGGTTAGGCGTCTCCTCTGAGAGTAAAGTGAAGCATGCAAGAACTTCTAAAGTAATGGATGTGAAATTTGAATGAACCTCAAGAGGAAGAAAGATGTAACGCCCCAAAATCTATATGACCACATTTATGTAATTTTAAATGTTATGTATTTGCTGATTTTAATTAATTCAGAAATGAGATGCGCTGCGGCTGATACCAGCAGATGACTCCAAAGAGTGATGCACGAGCTGGTTTAAATTGATTGAAAAATATTTTAAGGAGGACAAATGATTTCTTTTGAAAAAGGTTTGGTGTTTTACAAATTAAAATGATATGAAGGGAATTTTACTAAATTTTAGAAGTGTGTCATGCTTGATTTCACAAGTAGCTTGCCACTAATCCCTTTCATATAAAAACCTGTTTTCAAAGTAAGATTTTCATCATTTGCAAAGAAAAGTCTTAAAGTGTTCTTCAAAATATTTTCAGAAGAGTTCGTGCGTTGCTCAAATGGAAGATTCCTGCAGGAATTAGTTGCTGTCGCAAAGCTTTGTTTAAGGCAAGTAAAAGCTGATCCTTTGCTACACCATTTGAAGCATATATTGTTGTTTTTATGGATCTGCTTGTCTGTATGTTTAAGATATGTTTAAAGTTCATGTTTGAAATGATTTAGACATGAAAAGGAAAGAAAGATGGGTTCGAAAATGATGTTTTGATGTTTATGATGTCTTTCAGAAAGTTTATGTTGTTTTAAAAGTATTGAGGATTCGAGTTTATTTCCAGAATGTTATGAATGTTCTTCTTTCAGTAGTTGTAATATCAGAATTTGATAACTGTGTAATCGGTAGTTGCTGGTTGAATCATTATAAAGTATGGTTTGATAGGCAACGGCTGATGGCGTAGTTGTTATTTTGATGTTACAAATGTCGAGTTATGTTCCAGCAGCTGCATCTCCTTGTTAAGATTCAGCAGCTGCATTGTTATAATGTTTACGAATGTTCTTCCTTTTGCTGTAATGTCGGGATTTGATGATTGTGTAATCAGTAAGTTTGTTCATCAGCTGATAGTTTGTTCATCAGCTATTGGTATTCAGCAGTTGCGTTGTTTTCATAAAATCAGCAGATGCACTGTACATCAGTAGGTGCATTCCTATTGAAATATTTCAGTCGTTGTATTTCTTTCGTAAATTCCAGTTGGTGCACTGTTCACCAGCAGATGCATTTCTTTTGCTAAAACCAGCTGGTGTATTTCTTTGTTAACACCAGCAGGTGCATTCCTATTGAACTAATTCAGCAGCTGCATTCCTTTGTTAGAATTCAGCAGTTGCGTTGTCTTCGTAACATTCAGCAGATGCACTGTTCACCAGCAGATGTATTCCATTTTGATATTTCAGCAGTTGCTTTATTTGTTTCTAAGTACTGATCATTACAGCTGGTATTAGTCTTGCGACTGGTACTGTTCATTTCAGCTGGTTACTGTTCATTCTTCGTTTTCTTCAACAGATAACGAAATTTTCGAAATTTATTTCTTAATCATTTCCGCTTCAGTTCAAAAGATTATTCGATTCAATTGAACAAGATTTGAGAGCTTTTATTCAGTTTTCATCTTCGTAAATTCTACAGAGAAATCCCTTGAAGTTCCAGAACATCATTAGACAAGAGAAAACCAGTAATTCGTACAAGAGAGAAAGAAAACAGATTTTAGAAAGAAAAGAAAGAGCAGAACGATGTTTTAGAAAATATTTTAAGTTATGACAACAAAGAGGGTCCCCAGAAGAAGGGTGAGTGCGCGGCTGACGAACCGTGTGCCCTTTCAACAGAGGAAGGATCAGGTGTATAGGTCGACGGATCTGTATATCCCTTCACCATGAGCCATAGTGCTAGAGACTGATATCAGGAGTTTGATCAAACGAATTGGACCAAAATGTTTAAAGTGTTGTCATAATTTCAGAAGAGCGCAAGTGTGATTTTAATTACAGCTCCAGAGAATGTTTAAAGAAAATAAATTTGAATATGTTTTATGCTTTCAGTTTCTATCAGAATTCTCAGTTATATATTGCGCTTGTTTATTCTAAAGCGTATTCAGAATTCATTTATGTATTCAGCTTTCAGATTCCAGTTACAGTATCAGTTTCTATTGCATGATTTTGCTATTCCAGATTTTACCTGCTGAGTCTTTGGCTCACTAGTTTTCATTGAGTGCAGGTATTGAGCAGTAGGAGCTGGATGGAGAGTGGTTGGTTGGACAGTGGTGTTTATCGTGGACATCTTTAGTTGTTTCTTTCAGACTTTGTTTTGATGTACAGAACTTTAGTTACAGTTTTGTATGTTAAAATTTAGTTACAGTTTTGTATGTTAACAGATTTCTAGTTCCTTATTTTGTAGAAATCTGTCTAAACACTTGGTATAAAGATATATGCAAGTTCATTTGTATTTCGATCAGCTGAGGATTTAGTTCCGTGTTTGTATACCCTTGCAGCTGATTTTCTTCATTTGTTATGAAAAGTGTTTTCAGAATTGGGTATTACTTCCGCTCACTTCATTGTTTCCTTTGTTCCGCATTTCAGCAGCAATGAATTGTGTTTATTCGCAATTTAGTCCAGAATTTTAGTAACGACTTTTATGTTTATTAAGATTGAAATTTTTGGGTCTTTCAATTCGAACCCCAAATTTCTAAATTTCTTTTGAGAAAAGTCCGGTCGTTACAAATATGGTTTAACTTCCAAAATTTTTTCAATTTCTTTTGATAATGCAAGTGCCAACACGTGTAGTATTGATGAATTAATAAGAATCTGTCAACCATCGATAGGTGGTAAATTCTTTCATATTAGATGCACATGTCATATTTTTAACTTGTGTGTACAAGATGGACTTAGAAGTTTAGAAACTTATATTAAACCAATTAGAACTGCAATACATTATCTGTGGACACATCCCCAAGTTATGAAACAATAGGGTAGATTTTGTAAAGCAAATGGCAAGAGGGCTAAACGATTTGCACGCGACGTTCCGACACGTTGGAACTCAACCTACAAGCTTTTGTTGTCTACTTTTGAATATAAAGAATTATTATGTGGATTTTTTTGCCAAGTTGTCCAATCTTCTAGTCTTTATTTATTTTCAAACCAATGGAATATTTGCACAACAATATGTGAAATTTTAAAAGTCTTTAGCGATGCCACTGATCAACTTTCTGGTGTTTATTATCCTACATGTCATTTAGTTGTTACACATCTTTGCAATGTTGCATGTATATTTTGCGAACATTTAACTTCTAATTAGCCTCCATTAATTGAATGCATAATTAGTATGAAAACTAAATGGGAAAAATATTTTTTAAATATTCCTGATATATTTTTATGTGCTATAGTTTTAGATCCTACACTTAAATTAGATAGTTTAGGTGAATTACTTACTTTGTACTATGATTCCTTAGATCCAATTACTGACACTTGCCCTTCTTCTTCCATGATTATTTAGAGTGTTAGACATAGTTTAACTGAAATTTATATTGAATATAATGAAAAATATGGTTCACAAGTAGCTACACAAACACAACACACCACCTCTAGTATCATCACATCACGACTAACCAAGGCCCAAAATTTAATTCGTGACCGGACGAAACGTCCTCGAGGATCCTCAAGTTCCAATCTGGAACTTGAGAATTATTTAACTACTACTTTTGATTTTAGTACTACAGACGATGAGGACACTTTCAACATACTGAGATGGTGGGCTCAAAAGAAACAAGTATATCCGATTTTGTCTTTAATGGCAAAGGAGATTCTTGCTTGTCCTGTTTCAACGGTTGCGGTGGAACAAGCATTTAGCATGGGAGGAAACACGCTAAACGAGAGGAGATCAACTATTAGGCCGGAGAATTTGGAAGCCCAATGTCTTCTTAACGATTGGTCGAGAGCTGCCTCAAGAACACAAGACCAAGACGAGACAAATGACGACGAAGATACCGAGGGCACTTCTGGAACAACAACTGGAGGAGGAGGCACTAGTGAATGTGATTAGTCAAGTTATTTGTATTTTAACTTTCTATTTGTATCTTTACTTTTTATTGTAATTTCAGCTTATTTGTATTGTTATTCAAAACATATATTTTTTAAAGTATTTACATTTCAAATTTCAAATTCAAATCTCAATTATTATTCTTTTACATTTAAATTCGAATTCAAACACAAATTAAAACTCGAATTCAAAATTAAAAAATTTAAAACAAAATTGTAATTAATTAAAATTCAAATTCAAATAACAAAATTAAATTCAAAATTTGAATTTAAAAAATCAAATTTCAAAAAAAAAAACTTTAAATTAAGATCATTTTTTCGTTTAAAAACCGAATTTTACATTTTTAATTTTTTTTAATTAACACGAAATTCGAAAAAAAATTAAAAAAAAATCGAAAACCGGACCGCAACCGGCCTGGAACCGTCGGTTCCAGACCTGGACCGGAACCGGTTCTCATGGTTCCTGTAACGCCCCAAAAATCCTTAGGACCACGATATGCATATTGTTTATTTAAAATGGCATTTCTAAAATATGTTATGCATTGTTGAAATTAATTGATTTCAGAAAATAGTGTGACGTAGCAGGTTCCAGCGGATGACTCCAAGGGTGATGCACGAGCTAGTTTAATTGAAATGGATCGAAAATATCTTTAACGAGGTAAAATGATTTCTTTTGGAAAAGGTTTGTACATTACAAATTAAAATGGTTACAAGGGAGTTTTATTAAAATACTGCAACTTGTTTAAAGTGTGTCATGCTAAATATCACAAGTAGCTTGCCACTAATCCCTTCGCTATTTAAACTTGTTTTCAAAGTAAACTCTTTATCACTTTCAAAGAAATCCTCCTGTGTTCTTCAAAGTTATTGCGACTGGTACTGTTCATTTCAGTTGGTATTAGTCTTGCGACTGGTACTGTTCATTTCAGTTGGTATTAGTCTTGCGACTGGTACTGTTCATTTCAGTTGGTATTAGTCTTGCGACTGGTACTGTTCATTGCGTCTGGATTTTTATTCCTTGCGTCTGGTTATATATATATGTTAGCGTTTTCTTGAGACTGGTTGTTTATTGTTTTCTTGCGACTGGTTGACACGCTACGACATCGTTTCACTTAATTCATATATTCCAAGTTGCGACTGGCTCTGTATGTTAGCGTTTTCTTATCCTGCGACTGGTTGCACTGTTCATTGCGACTGGTTTATGCGCTAACGACGTCGTTTCACTTCACATTTGTTTAAAAGACCTTACGACTGTATTCCTGTCTTGCGACTGGTTTCCTATTCCTTGCGACTGGTTTTCTTTCGACCAGTTCCATTTTAACGATAAGTTCCCAGAGGTTGAATTCGATTCTCAGAAAAGTTTTTAAAATGGGAAGCAAATGTTTAAAATGATGGAACCCGATGATTTACAGAAATTTCAAAGAATGTTTAAAAGAAAGGATTGTTAAGGAACAAAATCTATTTTAGATTATGGTATAGATAGTTGACGGTCACCCATTGAAGAAGGGTGAGTAGTCGTCCAGATGTCGGCTGCCCTTTCATATGAGCTATATGCTAGAACGGATTTCCGAAGTCATTTGATCAAGTGCAACACGGACCATGAGGAACTTATATGTCATGATCAACTGAAAATGATATTGAAAATTTTAACAATGAGAATCTGGGCTATCATCACATGTTTCTGCCATTGAATGTTTATTGAACTGTTTACGAAAATGATATTGTTCATTGAAGTTCCTTAACATATGTATTGAACAGATGTCCACCTGTATATTTGAATTGTTATTACCCAGGTTTTACTTGCTGAGCCCTTAGGCTCACTAGCTTTTAAAATGGTGCAGGTGCGAGAACTGATGGAAGAACAGCAGGTGAAAGTTGAACCAGCGGCTGGGTGGTTGTGTTTATCAAGGGGCCAACGTAATCCGTGTCTAGGATAATGTTGTTTTATCTTTTGTAGGATCTGTATTAGATCAATTGCAACAATTGTATGTTCGTATAGAATGACAAACGTTGTAACCGCAATTGCAATATATATATAAGAATTGTTTTCCGCAAAAATGTTTCCAGCAGTTGGCGGGTAATTAGGATTGTGTCTGCGTCTGGTTTGTGTTTCGAGTTTTCTTTCAAGTTATAGGAGATACAGCCTATAGCGAATTATCTTTTAGCCCTTCTTTTATTCAAAAATTTTTATTCACCCCAAAATCGTGACCCCGTGGGTTCGGGCGTCACAACGTGGTATCAGAGCAACGTTCCTGAGATAAACACACTCACCATCAGCTGGATCAAAGTTCATCGTCTGTTCCTCTATTGTGAGTTTATTTTCAGAGCATTGTCTTTTATTTTAGCATGTTCTGATTTATGCATGTGGTGGATTATGGGCTATAGAATATAGAATGTCAGGAAGAGGAAGAACTAGACGAAGTAATCCTCTAGAAGAAACTGAGAGTGATAACAATGCTAATATCACTCAACTGTTAAGAATGCTGGTAGAACAGAATAACAACAGAGGAAATGGGCAATCTTCCAGCAGCAGGGGACCAAGTAACGATGACCCCCAAGAGAAATTTAGGCGCCAGAAGCCTAAGGAATTTACTGGTACTACTGATCCACTAACTGCTGAGAGTTGGATCAAGTCTATGGAGGTTATTTTTTATTACCTCCAAACACCTGATTTAGATAGACCCAGGTGCGCTATCTATATGTTAAGGGAAGATGCGATGATTTGGTGGGAAGGAGCCAAATTGTCTGTAGATTTGTTGAACTTAACTTGGGCAGAATTCAAGCAAGTGTTCTTCGAACAATATTTCCCAGTTGGGAAAAGGTTTGAGTTGAAGAGGGATTTTATGACTCTTAAGCAAGGGAGTTTATCTGTGCAAGAATATGCACGTGTGTTTGAAACAGGGTGCTACTTTGTGCCGTTAATAGGGAGAGATCCAGAAGTGAAATTGAATCATTTTGTAGAAGGATTGAAGCCTATGTTCAAGATGAATGTTAGGCTGTCAGTGCCCAAAACTTACAGGGAAGCAGTGGATAGAGCCCTGCAAATCGAAATGGATTGGAAGGATATGGACGATGAAAGGCAGAAAAAGAGGCAAGCCTTTCAGCAGAAGGATCAGAGGCCATTTAAGAAACAGAACAAGAACCAGCAGAGACCTCAAGAGCAAAAGCCTTTACAGATTCAACCTATAAGTTCTGTCCCTGCTGGTAATAATAGGCCATTATGTCCTAAATGTCAGAAGCCTCATTCGGGACAATGCAGATTTGGGCAAAATGTCTGCTACAAGTGTGGAATGCCTGGACATATTTTGAAACATTGTCCAAAGTCCAAGCAACTGGTGACCAGAAGAGCCTATGTGATGAGCACCGAACAAGCCAATCCAGAGTCGACAGTGGTCACAGGTGAAATTTCGATCGCTGGATTTCCTTCTCTAGCTTTGTTAGATTCAGGAGCTACGCATTCATTCATTTCTGCTGAGTTTGTTAAGAAATTGTCTA
>KV010141.1:111015-130060 GCA_001598015.1 Dorcoceras hygrometricum | reverse complement strand
TTTACTTGCTGAGCCTTTAGGCTCACTAGCTTTTCAAATGGTGCAGGTGCGACAGCTGGAGAACGAACAGAAGGTGAAACTTGAAATACATCTGCTGGGTGGTGTTGTGTTTATCCAAGGCCTACGTTTTCTGTGTCTCAGTTGTATCATTTTGATTTAGATTGTACTGTATTAGATCAGTAGCAACGATTGTATATTTACGTAGAATATCAGTTGTTGTGAATCGCAATTGCAATTATCAATGAAAACTGTTTTCCGCAAATGTCTTTAGTAGTTGGCGCGCAAATTAAGTACCTGCTGGTCTTTGAGATTGTCTTGTGTTTTGTTTCTTTTAAGTTATAAGAAATACAGCTTATAACAAATTACCTTTTAGCCTTCTTTTATTTCGAAAATTTTTATTTACCCCAACTCTCGTGGCCCCCTTGGGTTCGGGTCACAAAAGAGCTCTCTAGAGTTGAAACAGGGGTTTACCTACAGTAATCCCTTTGAGAATAAATGCAATCCAATCTGTGTATTATGCTCCGTTTTTGAATTATCTTACTGTTCAAAGCATGGAATTCTCAACCTGAAATTCTAATTTGTATGGCAACACACTTCGTAAAAAGGCGAAGTTGTCCTCCCTTTGAATCTATATGGGCTTTATTAGGCAATTGGCCTCCAATAGCTGGATAGACGTTGGAATCAATAATCTAATAATCAATCTAGAGATTAAAAATCTATTTGTCATGAACTTTAAAATCATACAGAATAATTAATATGTATCAGCATTTAATGGGATAGTAATGTGAAACTAAGATACCGGCGCTAAAAGTGCAGTTCAGTGTACTGGAAAGTTGATGCTAATAAAAAGGAATGCATGGGCTTGGGAATCAATTGAATTTGAAACTTTAATAAAGAATATATCTCGAATTTTTTTAATCATTCACTGCACTCTTGAGATGTTACAGAAGTTTGCACATTCCAATAATCCCATTTCAGCTAGCAATAAGCTTCTAAAATGCTTCACTACAATTCTTCCAGACATTTGTCCGAGGGACTCAAGAAATGCTTAAAATCAACTACCTAACTTGAAAGCATCAACAAATAAGCCTAAACAAACGCCGGCTTTCCAATAGTTTACCATCACCACCAACGACTGCAGTCTTTCAGTAGGGAGAGGCTTTCTTCTGTACATTAGCATACCAATACCTTCTATGGCTGCGACAACAAATCCAGCAACCAGTACATCCCAGTCACCGGTCTGACCAAGAATAGTAGCAAGGGCGTTAGCCGTGTAGAAACCCAGGAGCAGAAGAAACACCTTCATGGGAAAATTTTTCCGAGCTGAGTTTAGCTTGCTCAACAGCTGCCTCCCACCGGCACCGACTATCCTGCCCAAACGAGTTCCACCAAAAACGTTGTTGTCTCCATTGAGGTTACGTTGGTTGTCGGTAGTAAATCCGTCGGTATTTAAAGCAAATACTGTTTTTAAGTTGCGCCTACTTGATGAAGAACTGTTTTGAGGAATAATGTCAGAAAACAGCTTGAGGAATAAATGTCAAAAAAAAGCCCAAATGGCATTAAGTTTCTACCCAATTTTAACAACAATATACCCAAACTATTGGTTTATATAACTTCAAAAGACCAATTAAAACGAAGGATTTCAAATAAATCACATTCCTTTCAACTGAAACTCAACTTAGAGAATCAATCATATTCTAAATGTCTGGATAAAAAATGGTATCTCAAATAATACAATCCAGTTAGTACAGAAGTTACCTGTCTTTATAAGCAATATCAAGCTTTAAAGTTTGTCTAGAGAAATTCAGCGCATGTAGACAATCTTGAATACCATGATAATGTCCGAGAAACTCACACAATCTTTTGGGACGTTCCTTCTCTATCACAGATAAAGACTGCAACATTAAAACATCCATCCTGGAGGCCTGTAACCGCAAAATACACGACAACTAAGGCCTATGAGAAAAGAACCTACGCCAACGTGTAAGAAAAAAGAAAATAAAGCACTGATGAAAATACTTCATTTTATTTGCCCTCAAACAGACAAGATACAAACACAGGTCATTGATATACAATCACCTATTCAATATATCAGTGATGCCAGTGAATAGTGTTAATGCTATTTACCTGCATGTATCAATATTTAAAATTGAAGGCCAGCATACGTGACATAAAAAACAAGGGTCTCCAAATATTTCATCCAAGTAATAAGCACTAACTAAATGTGGACAGATCACGGTTCCCTTCAAACCAAGAACCAAACTCCTAGCCTCTCCCAAAGACCGGAGCTTTTCGGCTGCAGTTCCAAAATTAAAACTAGAATCGAAGACTTAAGGTTCAGTTCATATTCCTGGAAATAAGAGAAGGGAACCAAAACCAAAACTAAAACTATATAGAACCGAAACCAGATTATATTTTAATCTTAAGAAAGATACGCAAGTAAATGACAACATCCATATTAATTACGTGTGGGTGCCTTTTAAGTACCTACCGTGGTCACCATATGCAGACTGCCTAAAATACTCCTTTCTTTTTACCTCGTATCATTTTCCTAAAATAATGTTAGAAAGGTACAAGTTTTATGATAAATAAAATATTGTATTTGATTTTTAAAGTAATTGCTTTTATATAGAGAAAATATATGTAATTTAAATATTACCAAGCTTTTTATTTAATTTTTACTCAAATTTAAATTTAAATATGTTGATTTCAATAATATTTAATGTATATGCATTTATCTGTGCCACGATTACTAGTTTTTATATAAATTAAATTCAAACTGTATTTTATCGTTTTTAACAATCAAAACTATCTTAATATGCTATCATATTATTATCAAATCATAAATTTTTTAGTTAGTTTGATTCTCATGAATCGTACGTAGTTTTCTTTTCGGGTTATAATTTAGTCGAATAGGAATCCTATACATATCGGTTCACATAGTAATAAAACATGAATCAATATAATCTAGAACGAGAGACAAAATTGTATGCAATTTGGTTCGGGTTACACTGTCCACTGAAATCAACACCGTTGGTTTTAAAATCGTGTCAAGCTCAACCAAATTTACCAGGCACCATTTTTCTTCAGAACTTTGACACTTTTAAAGTTTCTTACTCATCAATATCCAGTCATGGAACATCAATAAAACTTGTATCTGTAACTCAAAATATTTATAAGTTGTCAAGGGTGCAAGACGCATTGACACATGGGTTCCCTGATCATAGGTAATAGGCACTCAGCATGAATTGATACATGCACCTTATTGAAACAATGTACATAAGGTATATCTAGACATGTTAAGAATTTTTTTGATATAACATCCAGTATGTTCTCTAGAACATATTAAGCATAGCACAAGTTAAATTTTTTTGCTAAGTACACATGTAAATACTCCGCAAAAGTCAACATAATTGACTAATGAGGTGACATGAATAAATTTCAGTGTAGTTTTATCACTGTGAAACTTTAATTTAACTCCTAAATCATAATATCACCAACTTAAATAGCTAGGTTCCAATCAAGTAATCAGCATTCTCTTGGATCTAAATTTTGGTGATAACAAAGCCACAAGAAACTTTCTGGAAGTTCACCAGACAAAGCAGCATAAAGATAAACTGGAAACATCCGGATAAATGAAGTGCTTCCGGATAAATTGGAATAATTCGGATAATTTGAAAATATTGTCCAATTAAAAAGTTCACCAGATAAAAGGCGTTTAAAGAAGTTATCTGGATAAGTAGCTTGTTTGAATGATAAGCGATACAAACACCAAATCATGTCCTACACAATCTCCAAGAGATCTATCGATCAATTTGTCTTTCCAAAGAAGAAAGTGCAAATGATTGCAGCAAAGGTTGACTCTTTTACATGACGAATGCATTAATGAGCATTTATTTTCTACTCGAACTTGGCACGGCAGCAAACAAAAAACATTCAGAAAATTGAAGAATATTTCTATGAAAGGTTAAATCAGCTTAGCAGCTAAAGTAACGTCTATGCATAATTCAACCGTTGTCACTTACAAGCCGAACATTGGAAGATCAACTAAAAGAAGGAGGCAAATCAAAAGAGTAGAGTGCAACAATCACAACAAAAACACGCATCACAGAACAAGAATAAAGCCATTCAAAAAGCTCACTCTGCAAAATTTCTTTGCCTACACAGAAAGATTTTATCCGATCATTAAGGATGACAGGCATGCTGTGATTAGAGTTCAGCTAATTTAACATTGTTTGATCAATATAGCATTAATTGAACTCCAACTACTGAATCGTTGTTTGATTCATGTAGTTGTTTAGTGTGTGACAAGGAGTTCCGTTCCCAGCAGTGTATAAGCCTGGCAGTGAAGTGAGTCGTGCTTACAATATAATGAAAGTTTTCTAGTGAATTCCTTCTGGAACTGAAGATCCATAAACAATTTCCTGTGTTCTTTACTTTCCTGCACTTGTTTTAAGTTTCCAGTTTCCATTGAATATCTTTTATCACATTGAAGGTAAAACTTTTCCGCAGTCCTTAATTGAGAAAGATTGAGAAAGCAGATAAAATAGCAAAAGATATTTTATCCATAGAAACCTCAAGCGGATAAAACAAATTTATTCGAAGAAATCTATCGCCGGATAAAAGTTTATCCGGACAAATTTTTCTAAAGCAAGTTTTTTAAGGGTTTTTCAAATATTTTAAAGGAGTTTATTCAACTCCTCTTGAACTCTATCTCTATCCTAAAACGTTATTAAAATTGTAAAATTTAAACAAGTAGAAAAGAGTTCCGATGATCAATGCTACGAAAGAAATGAAAATCATTAACGAACCATGTGTGCATAATAATGGATAGCCTTGGAATACCAATACACCAAGAGAGGAAGATGTGAATGAGTCCCAACACATAGTTTATTGTTTATATATTATTCTGATTTATTCGCTAGTTTTGCAGATACAAACTTAGAATGAAAGTGGAAGTATACACTTCGTTAAAGACTCAATCATTAAACAAACATTTGGTAGCACCGCAGAAGTTGTTTGTGCCATAAAAGTTGAAGATGAACAACATATTTTGTGAAGAATGGAAGAATCTGGCGTGATATGCTTCTGATGATTTTGGGCCTGTATAGTTTTACTTTTACACAATAAGAACACGGCTCCACGGCATTCCCGCACTTGGGCACATGAGCTGCTCATGGTCAAGCAGGCAGCTTGCCCGCATGAGCAGTGAATCAGAAACATGAGTAAGCAAGCAAATGTTGAAGTAACTAAATAACGACATAGTAAAACTAATACAACTCTATCCACTTTTAAGTGCTGGTGTCCAATTATTTGTTTGTTATGAACTACTCATATTCTTAATCAAATTTGGTTCTTCAATTAATTATGCACCATCCTAAATCCTTGCTTTTACCAAGTACGCTTCCCATCATATTGAATTGTCAATGTATCACATCAACTAGATTTCCAAATAAAAAAGCTAAAAAAGTACACAACCTTGGATTTCATCTATTCTTGAAAAAACAATAAAATTACCAGCAATGCAATTATAACAGCAGCTACACATCAATTCCACACTTCGTAAATAAGAAGCAAGGAAAGCTCGGCCAGATGAACAAGATTCCTGCGGAATGCAGAAGCAAGGACAAAAATCCAAAATGAATACACTTCAATGCAACGATACTGATGCAAAACTCCATGTTAAACTTCAAAATGCAAAACCCACCAGCAAGAACTGCAGCGAAACCCAAATCTCTGCCGGTGTTGGTGTTTTGCAGAGAAAGAAAAGAGAGAACAGTGGGATCCTATGGCTTGAATTTTGCTGCCCATCAAAACGCAGATCAAACACGGTCCACAAAACCATGCAATACAGTAGGGTACAGGGTCACTAAAATCGCTTTCGCTCGTAAACGCTTTATCTACCTTGGTTTTTTGTTGTCCAACTGCTGGCGTGAACTCAATACTTTCATTCATTCATATTTTTTAGTAAATTGCTCGAAAACCACTGAATCAAAACTTATCTTTCTTGGTTTTCTTTATTTTAGGTCACTAATCCAAAAATTCATCAATTGCAGCTCACTGTTGTCAAAATATTTTTAAAAAATATCAGAAATAACTCTTGCCTTATAAAAATTAAGATATTATTCCTAGAAAATGGTATCTAGTGTAGGTTTATTTATTCAGAAATTTAAATTAGTATTTATTGATGATCCACCTTGAAGAGGAGGAGAAATTTTCAAAAATATAGATCCGAACATATGTCCGAGATTTTCTCATTATATAGTCAAATAGTTTGGAATATTGAAACAAGAAAAACTAACTGAGGTTAGAAAGCACGAGCATCTGAGGACATAATGGTTTCTTCAGGTAAAAAATGATTCAAAGTACTAGCTATTTAGACATAGTTCTGGATTTCTCTAAGCTATGAGGAGATCTTAGAGAAATACAAAAAAGGGTAAAAAAGTACATACTTGCATGTAAGAAACAAGAAAAACTTCTTGATACTCTAAAGGAAATTAAAACAAAAATCCAAAATCTAAAACAGTCACATAGTTCTAGTAATAGGATTTTGGGAGGAAGGTTACTGTTGGGAAGGATAACTGGCCTGAACAAATTTCCGGCGACGATCGGCGGCGGGCGGCGGCGGCGGAGGCTTGAGTGGAGAGGAGGGGAGGGCGGCTATGCACTAGGGTTTTGTTAGATTGATTGTTGTAATGTAGTCTCTTAATTAAGTCTAATCATATATAGACTTAATGTTGGACTTGGGCCGGTCCAACGGGCCCGAGTCCAAATGACGATATAAATCGCTGCGACTTCATCGTAACTCCGATCGACGATCAGATTGGACCGATCGATTCAGTTTCCAAAACTGAATGTTATGATGTGAAAAACAATTTTTCAGATCATCTAACCCTAAATAGCAAAATGACCGTTTTGCCCCTCAGCAGAGTCAAATCCCGGTTTGACCCCTGTTGACCTTTAGGAAGTCATACTTCCCGAAATCCTCTTCTCGTGCTCAACACATTGAGCTGAGTATCCGTGTGGGAGTTTCGAATCCAGTACTTGTGTGACCCTCAATGGTTCAGGGATACAGCTAGCCGTGGGCCCACAACCATTGTGGCTCCGGAATCACAATTCCGGACCTACCCAACGGATCATGGTAAAGCGTCTAGCAACATCGCCCCATGATCCCCTAGGTATCACTGATAGTGCCTGCAAGAACCAGTCGGTCGTGATTAGCGTACTGTACGGTCCTTTCAATCCATATATCCCGATCAGATCAACGACCATTGGTAAATAGAGAGTCGCTAGAGATCCGATAGCTATGCATACATCTTGGAGATTGAATAGTGACATCACGAGTGTAACTAGGCAAACACATTTATCTAAAACACTTGTAGTACTCTGGCCAGAGATTTGCACACTATTATCCCCTCAGATAACATAGGATATCCACGCATGTCTGCGAGCGGTGAATCCTCGACAACGATGCATCGACTCCTACATGCATCGGGGTCTCACCCAATTAGTGTAATCTAGGTCTTTACTCAACACAATTGTAAATCATTACACACATAATGAAAGTAAAGAATGCCATATAAAAGAATGCGAATATCATATATAAAGATCGTTTGTACAAGAGTCAATGAAAACCCACACGCCACAAGTTGGCTAGTTGGGCATCTACTCTAACAGTTACCACCATCTTTTGACACACAATCTCTATTACATCAAAATGGAAAGACCAAAGTGGTACAAAAATCTTTAAACAATGATGAAAGATGATCAATCTTATTAGAAAGGTCTCAGGGAGTTAAATATCCCGATGACAAGTATAGAAATGATTGATTTTAGTGATCTACAGGACCTTGCAGAATCTTTTATAAATCTCAAGGTTGTAGATCTAACATTGAATTCAACGTGGGTTAGCCAACCCATTGTTTCAAGAATAACTTCCCCTGAACCATCAAGATCTAGTGTTGGGATCGTATGACAAAAATATGGGAGAAAACCAAACTAATTTTCGGATTAGAAGAGAATCTCATCCGACAGAACACGGTCAAGGAGAAGGCAAATACGGTTCCACCAAACACCATATAGAAAACTGTTTTAGATTCAAAATACATCCATATGGGGTTATGCTTAACCTTGATGTACTTAATTTAAAAAATAGAGAACACCTCATAGATGATTGGACATCAGCTATGAGAATTGTAGTAAGAACTCTTGATTTTAATAAGGAAGGAATATATTATTAGAAAGAAGTCTTACGGGATCAGTTAAGATAGCGTGTAATATGGTTTCAGTGGAAACAAAAGAGTCAATCATAGCCGGAGAATTTCATAGCGAGATAGTGGGAAAAATGACTCCTATTTAAAGAACAATTTATAGGAGTATATTATCTCAACGTTCAAGACACAGAGAATAAATATAGATACACTCAGCTCTACATTGACTTGAATTACACGACATTTTAGTTGAGTATATCATGTTATTCACTAGATATAGATGGAATTATTGAAATGCA
This sequence comes from Dorcoceras hygrometricum, assembly GCA_001598015.1. Lineage (NCBI taxonomy): Eukaryota > Viridiplantae > Streptophyta > Magnoliopsida > Lamiales > Gesneriaceae > Dorcoceras > Dorcoceras hygrometricum. The sequence continues at coordinate 121,551 of KV010141.1, read as the reverse complement.
ACTTTTCTTCCTAAAAATATATACCAAGTTCCTGGAGGAAAATATTGATAAGTGAATACATTCCATGCGACGGGGCCTTCTCGAGGAATCGAGGCCATAGGCTAATATTTTTAGGGAAATTTCACATATAATTTGTTCTATTAAATTTAAAAAAACTAAGAGGGTTTTTCCGAAAAGGAAAGATTGTTTCTTAAAAAGAAAGTTTTTTCGCTTATATGTAAGATAAATATGAACAAAAAGTTGAACATATTTTCAAATTTGGAAATATCGCATTTCTGATCCTATAACTTACATATTTTTAAAACTTTCTTTCAAAAGCATTGTTTAAGACTGAGTGTAGGTCTACAAAATATTTGTGCGGAACATCTTGATCAATCAATGAACACAAATACAGTAAATAAACAGATAGGGACAAGAGATTTGTTTCTAGAAGTTCGAAGCAAAGCTTCTACATCTCGCATTCTTCCAAACTTGAATAATATCCACTATAAGTTTTAACTTGATTATATAAAAATAACTAAATCCACTCGGTTAGCTTGCGGCTAACCTGAATTTATAGTAACTCACTACTAACAGAACAGACAATAAGAAAAGCTCTCAGGATACTTGATGTTCTATAAATATGATCTGATTTAGCAAATGAATTTACACAGTGAAAGTGTAAGTACATGACTGCTTGAAAACACAGAAAGCTTAGAAAAATATCGTTGAGCGTTTCGATTCGAAGGTCTATGTTCCTCTTTAAGCTTCTGGTATTTATAACTTTTGGATTCAATAGTAATAAATACTGACATTACTCTCAGCCGCTGAATACTTGTATGTTTGTCCTTTGGCAATAAGGTGCATTTAATGCATTCTGAAATCTCCGTACTTATGTATTGAAAAATGCTTCTCCTTTTAGCTCTGTAAGGCCATCCTCGTATTTTAACAACTCTGATATCGTTCTGATTATTGCCCTAACATCCATAAATACTCCTCTGAAGTCAAAAACTGAAGGGTCCGAGAATTGGTACCGTGAGCTAGCACACAGCTCAAGCACCACTTCATGGATAGAAAATGCAGATTACTTGCATTTAAAAGGGTTTTGAAAAACAGCACGCAATATCAAGACGGCAGATCGCGCCTAAGCTGGATCAGCACGGAGCAGCGCTGCGTGCTGGTCCATATCGCGTGCGATCTGATATGTGAAAACATGAGCTACAATAGCTCTGGTTCTTGAAAGGTTAGCACCGAGAAGTAGATCAGGTATGATTAAAAATCATGCGGAAAGGAAACCGGAATACTCTCTGAAAATTGAAAGCTTAAAAACTGATTTTGAAACAATGAGATGCTAACAGAAATCTGTAAATAGAAAACAATAAAAACAGTACGATGAGAATTTGTTTCTGGAAGTTTGGAGCTCAATCTTCTACATCTCCCCTTATTCCATTGCTGAAAGGATTCACTATAAGATTTGATTTATACAACCATTTGTACAAACCCGATCCAACAGCTCGTAAGCTGCAAGAACTCCTAACACACTCTGCTGCACACGAGTTCGCAGGCTGTGTGACTTGTTTTCACTTCTTTAACGTCTCTGTAAGAAAGACTACAATGTTTTGTGTTTGTTTTGTGATTCATTCATCTATTCTATTCAGCTCATCTCTCGTATATGTGAGTGAATCTATGTGTGAGAAATATACAGTGTAAGCTCACTATCTCTTGTGTTTTCTCACACACTGGGAAGTGCTTCTACAAAGCTGATATATTCATCTTCTTCCCACGTTGTGCAGTCGACTATGGATTATGAGTTAAAGCTCTAGGTTGTGCACCAGCTCACACCTGGGCACTAGCTCAGCTTGTGCACCAGCTGCTACCTGATTGTACAAGCTCTCGACTGTTGCATATTGCTTTGCTTTCTGTTTTTCGTCTCTCTCTTTTTCTCTCTATCTGTTCATCGTCTTTCTTGACATATGAAGCCTCTGTGCTTATGTATCCATTGGACACAAGTTCCTAGCAATTGAAAAGGTTTCTGTAAAGTTCTGACATAGTTATATCTTGTGTCCTTTATCATTTAATGAATTTTCAGGCTTTGTTGACTTTGAACTCTCTTCGTCATTAATGTGTTTGTAGACTTTTTAGACTTTGATCCTTGTCTCGATCAGAAAAATTAGTTTGTCTTCTAGTATTATGAATAACGCTTGTATAAACTAATCCGCATGAGCTGATCTTTCATGAAGCTCCTGATCTGATCTGTGCTCTTCTCTAATCTGCTCTGAGCTGCTCTACTCTAAACTGTTCTAATCTGAGTCTTTCTACTTTTGAGCTGTTTCTACGCTTCTTCTCTAATCTTCTATTATTCTAATCTGTTCTAATCTGCCTTAAGCTGATTCTATTCACTGTGAGCTGATCTGATATGAAGCCTGCTCTGATCTGATCTGTTCTACGCTCTGAGCTACTCTAAGCTGATCTCTGAACTAAATGTTGTTCATCTGTTGTCTAATTTGTTCACTCTGAACTAATTAATCTGATCTAGTCTGTTGAATTGTAAGCTGAACTATGATCTGCACTTGTTCTATGAAATGAATGCTTCTCTCCTGAGCTAAAACCTGCTCTGAGCTGGTTTCTTCTGTGCTGATCTTCGCTATAAGTGGATCAGCTTGGATGTCGTCTGCTGGACCAATTTGGGCGTCCCCTACTGTTCTAGCTTGAACATCTTCTCAATATCACACAGTTCGTTGCTTTCAGCTTGCGTCCGATCTACTTCAGCTTGCTTCCGATCTGCTACAGTGCACTTTTTCAACTCGCAGCTGATCTAAACCATCTCGCTTCTGATCTGATTCAGCTTAGACCTGTTCACTAGTTTAAATCGTTAGAAACATAACAACAGGTTTTGTGTTTATCAAAATTAATGTTACAAGATTATTCTGATCTGATCTGAGGATGTTCTCACTGATCTGATCTTCTTAGCTCATCTGCTCTGATTCTGTTGGTGCCTAGTGGATCCATGTATTCCACACCCCAAGAGCAATGGAATTTTAAGTCATTTTGATCAGCGTGAACAGGTCATGACAGTCTTGGTGCATTCATACAATTATTATATCAAGGCAAACAATAAACCATACATAGAGGGTTTTGAAGAATGTTTACCTACGCATAAAAACGTTTGGCTTTAAACAAATTGACAAGCGATTTTCGCTCTCTTCTACGGTTGGTGTCACGAACTCTCCTTCAACCTTTATGTTTGTGCCTCCCAATCAAGTCCACGATCGGATGCTCGACTCCCCCTTTAGGTTTTTACTAAAAAAACCTAAAGGATTTGTGCGTAGAGAGAAGGGGTGACCGAATTGTGATTGCAAGAAGAACAAAGGTTTCGGACTTCCTTGGAGAATAGATTGGACAAAAAGGGCTTGGCTAGCGAGTGTGTATTTTCGGCCAAAGGAGAGGGAGTGGGTGCGTGGAATGAGTGGAGAGAGACCAAAATTATGGTGAAGGGTTGTTAAGATAAAATTTATAAGTTTTGGTGATAACATAAACAAGACAAAGAACTGAACATTAAGCTATCAGATTTGAAGTAATCGGGTTCTATCAGATTTGGATTAGAAGTTATCGGGGACTCAGATCCGTTCAGATTTGGACTAGGCTTTTACAGTGATTCAGATCCGAGTAATTCAGATCCGAGAGATTCATTCAGAGGTTTACGTATCAGTTCAGTACAGAGGTATTTTAAACCAATCAGATCAAAACTATTCAGTTCAGAGACTCAGTTCAGTACAGAATCTATTTGGTTCAGAGGTTTATTCTTTATAGATCAGATCAGACCAGAGGTTTGAAAGGTACAGAACAGAAAGGTATTTCAGTTTAGATCTCAGCATGCTATTCGTAGAAAGATTTTAGATCAGACGAAGGAACAGATAAAGAGAGCAAAAAGGGGATATATTCATAAAGAAGAAAGATAGTGAAGCTTTTACATTCGAAACATCTTAGTGCAGATTTCAGCTCAGAGTCGAACAGATTTCAGATCACAGCTTCAGATCTTATTAGCTTTGTGGTTCAGATGATTCAACTATAGATCAGATCAGACCAGAGGTTTGAAAGGTACAGAACAGAAAGGTATTTCAGTTTAGATCTCAGCATGCTATTCGTAGAAAGATTTTAGATCAGACGAAGGAACAGATAAAGAGAGCAAAAAGGGGATATATTCATAAAGAAGAAAGATAGTGAAGCTTTTACATTCGAAACATCTTAGTGCAGATTTCAGCTCAGAGTCGAACAGATTTCAGATCACAGCTTCAGATCTTATTAGCTTTGTGGTTCAGATGATTCAACGATCAGGATTAAAGCGTATAAAACCTGTAAGACAAAGTGGATTAAAGTTGTTCAAGATCAGAGCTATTTGGAGTATATCGTACAGAACACAGAGTTGGTTCATTCGATGTTTACCTATTTTGGTATAAATTTTGCTAAAGCTCTGACAACAGCCGACAAACCTCTACACAAGCATTTATGGCGCAATAAATGCTCTTTACGATGAAGATATTCAAAATGGTTTGTGTCTACTGGCTCATTAAATAACCGTTGAAGATGGATGCATATAAATAGCTGAAGAGATTCAAGCGAGAAAGATCTCTGTCGATTTACACTCTCTCGCTCGTCGCAATCATCTTCTTCATCACGCTAATCAATCCCAGCTCTCAAAATCTCAAAGAACAATCTTTCAATTCTTATCAGAAATCAATCTTCGAGATTCCTTCTGGTTTACATTAGAAATCGAGTCTTATTGTATAAGAAACCAGAAGTGTTACAAACTCTGTGTGTGTTGTATTCATGGATTTATTCTAAACAGAGTGTGTAAAGAACTTTATTTTTGAAGCAGTTCTAAAAATATGTTCACTTGTAACCAGCAGAGGATTCTGCATAGATTTGGATGCTAGGAGTTCACGTTAAGTGAGGCTTACGTGAGTGGGTGTTTGCAGAAGCTGTAACCATCAAATTTTCTAGTGGAACCTTCCTGAAACTAAATAAGGGGAGACGTAGGATATTGATATCCGAACTTTCAGAAACAAATTCTTGACCATATCTATTTATTTACTCGCATATTTTTTTTATTAACTGTTCACTGTTCAATCGGTTTATTTCCGCACATATTTTGTTAACCGAGAAAACATAATTGAACTGAGAACCTCAAATCTGGTCACTCAGATTTGAGTTAAGCACAAACTTATAAAACGTTTTTAAAGGATTTGAAAAAGAAAAATCAAAGGAGTTCATTCAAAACCCCCCCCCTTCCGAACTTCTGGCTTATTTTAACTCTATTTTCGATCCTATTGATCCTATCAATTGGTATCAGAGCCTTGTCATCTCAGTTATTGAACAGTTTGATCTTCTGCGCTTATATTCAATATGTCTACCTCTCACAATAAAATTCTATGTTTTCTAAGGAGGAGTACGAAGATTGAAAGATCAGGATGCAAGCCCATCTGGCCGCTCAGGATGATGACATGTGGTTTGTCATAACAAATGGACCCATGAAGATTATGAAAGAGAACACGGCGATGGCAATTACTGCTGGTGCTCCACAGTGGATAGAGGATACCAGAATGGAGTACACACCAGAGGATAAGAAGAAAGCCAACCTGAAAAATGTAGCAAATGACATTCTATACAAAACGTTGGACAAAAACATGTTCATCAAGATAAAGACATACGCTATGGAAAAAGAGATCTAGGAGAAGCTGACTCAACTCTTCAAAGGAAACGATGAAACAAAAGAGAACAAGCTGACGGTTGCCCAGCAGAAGTATGAATCTATCAAGATGAGAGAAGGCGAGACGATGACATAATTTGATGAGAGATTCAGCTCTATCGTGATTGAGCTGACAAGTCTTGGCAAAGAATATACAAACAGAGAACTGGCTCTTAAGGTGATGAGAGCTTTTCCAAGGGAATGTGATGTAAAGACGATGGCGATGAGAGAATCGAAAGTTCTGAACAAGATGGAACTCCACGATCTGTTCGCAAATCTTAAAGCCTATGAGTTCGAGCTGGAACCAGATCAGAGGCTGAGCCATCAACCTTACAACCCACAAAGGCTCTTGCTGCTACAGTATCAGAACAGAGTTCACCTAGCAAGACAGCAGAGCAACTTAGCAACGACGTCCCTCTTCGTAAAGAAGTTTGGGAAATTTATGAGAAGAACTCAAAACCCTTCTTTTAATTATAACAATGCTCATAAATCTGAAAATATTTATATTGATCAAAATTGTTATAACTGTGGTAGACCAGGGAATTTTGCATTTGATTGCAAGAAGCCAAAGAAAGATGACAAGCGGTCCATAGAGAAAAGAAGAAGCAGATATGAGAAGAGGCCCAACAAGAAGAATGACCGAAAGGTACTTGTTGCTGATGAAAGCAACAGCAAATGGGCGGACTCAGACTCAGAGACAACATCAAGCAGCTCATCAAGTGAGAGTATGCAAGAAGAAGTCCACTGCTTGATGGCCAACCAGACCACTGATGATGAGGTATTAGATTTCTCTAATAGTGAATTTACACGAGAGGACCTCATCAACGCACTTAATTAAATGGTCCATGAATATAGAAAGATGTCTCAGACATTCGAGGAAATTAAAGCTGAAAACAATGGTTTGAAAAATAGTTCAGCAGAACCAAGAACTGTTCAACTTGGGGAATCTGAAAGTTTACAAACTGAGTTGAGTAAGCTGAAAATTGAGAATGATTCTTTGAGAGCAAAGTCCTGTGAGCTCTCATATGAAAATGAGAGATTAAATCATGTGATGAGTTCTTGGACTAAGTCTTCAGTTTCCTTAAGTAAGCTGCATGAGACCCAGAAGCCATTAAATGACAAATCTGGCTTAGGTTTCAGCTTTGGTGAAAGCATCTCTGAGGAAACATGTACTCAATCAGATCTGGCTGGTGATAAATTCAAGAAAATGAATTTTGTCAAAGCCAGTGTGATACATGACACTTGTGAGTCGGTCAAGTACGATGATCAGTTCACTGGACAGCTGAACCATAAGGGCAAAAACGGAATTGCTTACATCAAGCCTAAGAACTATAAGCCCAGCTGGCTAACAAACAGATTTGAGAAGGATAAGGCGAAAGCTGTACCTAATTCGTCTGTTCTGAACCAGCAAAGGTGTGGTTCAACGAAGGCTAAATGGGTAAAGGTTCAGCCCAAGCGTGATCTGAATGGTCAAAGTACAAACCGAAATCTCAACAGATCACACAAGAATTCAGCACGATCCCTTGTGGACATCCATACTGGGAAAACTGTTAAGGTAATTCAAGTATGGGTCCCGAAAGGTGTAATCCGATCTGGACCCAAGTAAAATTGGGTACCAAAAGTTTATTTTTGTGATTGCAGGATAACAGGCACACAACGTTCCGGAGGACTACAAACAAATGGTATCTGGATAGCGGGTGTGCGAGGCACATGACTGGCAATCCAAAGCTGTTATCAGATCTGACGCACATAAAGGAGCCAAAATTGTTTTTGGTGACAACTCACACGGTAATACTATGGGTAAGGGTAAGCTTACCCATGGTAACATTTCAATCTCTGATGTTCTCCTTGTTGAGAACCTGTGTTATAATCTTATTAGTATAAGTTAGCAGTGTGACAATTGTTACACAGTTAACTTTTAAAAGCACACGTGCACAGTTCAGAAATCAGATGGTCTGACAGTATTAGTAGGAAACAGATCGGGGAATACCTACACAGTGAACTGGTCAGAGCATCTGGGATCTGATCAGATTTTGCTAGCAGCTGACTCTTCCAAGAGCTGGCTGTGGCACCAGAGAATGAACCATCTGAATTTCAAAGCACTTGCCAAACTGAATATGCTTGAATTGGTTTCTGGTATGTCCAAAATAAATTTTTCTAAAGACAAGATTTGTTCAGCATGTCAGCTGGGAAAACATATTCGTTCTACTTTTAAAAAAAGCGGTAATAGTTCTGCCCGAAGCTTGGAGCTTTTACATATGGATCTTTTTGGTCCAATACCCGTAACCAGTTTAGGGGGAACAAAATACACCCTTGTTGTTGTTGAAAATTTTTCAAAATTTACATGGGTGGTGTTTTTAAAATCAAAGGATCAGACCACTGACCAGCTGATAAAGCTTTTAAAATGTTTACAAAATGATAAATCTTGTACTGTCAACCGGATAAGGAGTGATCGAGGTACTGAGTTTTTAACTCAAAAATTATCCTCTTATCTGGAATACATTGGAATAAAGCATGAGCTTTCAGCAGCTATAACTCCTCAGCTGAACGGGTTAGCTGAGAGGAGAAATCGCACTCTAAAAGAAGCTGCTCGAACTATGATTGCTGATTTCGACATTTCTCAAAAATTTTGGGCTGAAGCAGTTAACACAGCTTGCTACACTCAGAACAGATCGATGATTAACAAGAATCATGGCGTTACCCCATATGAGATCTAGAGTGGCAAGAAACCTGATATTTCTTATTTAAGGGTATTTGGATGCAGATGTTTCATTAATAACAATGGCAAAAAACATCTAACTGCCTTTGATGCTAAATCTGATGCAGGTATATTTCTTGGATACTCAGTCGTGAGCAAAGCGTATAGAGTGTTTAACAGCCGGAGCTTGACGGTTGAAGAATCAGCTCACGTCGTATTCGACAAAACCAGTTTTCGATCCCATTCGCTGGGAGCTTAAATGACTTGTGTTCACGTCTAAATAAACCAGCTTTGATGATTGAAGTGATGACGTGGCATAGATTCGAAATTCAGCTGATAACCAGCCAGCACTGGACACACCACACGATGACATCTCAAATGAGCAACCAGATCTGACAGGTAACATAGAAGTCATTGATTTGAATAATGTTGACCAAGTGCAGGAACAGATCGCAACCAGTGTGCCAGCTACTGGAGATGATGGAACGACTATTGTGTTAAGATAAAATTTATTAGTTTTGGTGATAACAAAATAAGACAAGTATTAAAGATAACATCTGGACAGACAGACGTTGAAGATTATTAGCTACGTATTTGGAGAAAGGTATATGTTTCAGAAGTTCAGTATATTCAGTCGTTGGGATTCAGTTGTTGTTGTGATATCAGACGCAATCATTCAGGTGTTAGCATGTTTCTAAACGTTAGCAAAACTACGTCGTTTGGATAAGTTGAAACGACAACGTTTGGTTTAGCGCTAGGATTCAGACGTTGGGTTTTGCGTCAATTCAGCCGTGGTTAGCATTCAGACGTTGGAGCCTTCAGTCGTTACAACCAGCCGTTACACAGTGTTCATATACATCGCTCTTCTCTATTTTAAAAAAGGGGGATATTTCAGATGTATTCTTACATTCAGCTGTTGGAATAACTCAAGTGTTAAAAGCACTCAGCTGTTGCAAGTTCTTCAATGTATTTATCTTTTCAGCTGTAACAGCGACGTTTTCATAAACAACGATGAAATAAATTGAATAAATTTCAGGCGCAAGCAATGAACTGATTAAAACACGATCATATATTTAAAATGGAAAGAATCGATGGTGGAGATTGAGATCGTACATATGCCAGGAATTAAGGAGACAACGTCAGTATTATTTTGGGTAAATAGTAAACAACACATAGAGGACGTTATATGGTGTTTGCAAAAAAATGGAAAGACGACAATCTTGGCTCTGATGAAGCGCAATTTACTTGTAGTGGAGCAGGATATACGGTTGTACAATCAGCAGATTTTCAAAAGGGATTTTGTTTCCTTAGAGAAATTAAATGACCGTTGTGAACGAAGAGTATATATAGAGCTGGAATTTGAACTGAAGATACTCTTGAATCTCTTGCTCACTCTCCGTCGTTCTGCTATTCTTTATCTTCTTTGCTCCAGAGCTTATCGCTTGTCTACGAACATCATTCACTAAAAAGCTCTCAAACTCGAAGAACATACAACTAAGCTTTCACAAAAAATACCTTCGAGATTTCATCTGCTGGTTCACTTTTGTGAATCGAGTTTCAGTGTTAGAAACCAGAAGATTTGCAGCACTCTAAAATCATTTGTATTTCACTGTCATAATCTATTGAGTCTGTAACGAACTGGCTTTGTGAAGCAGTTCGAAAAATATCATTGTTTGTAAACAGCAGCTGCGTCTGCGTGTTAGTTGTGTTGTAAAACTGTTTTTAAAGGAACGACTATTGCACAAGATGCTGCACAAGCAGATGATACAATCCATCAACAGCCAGACATCCAAGCAAAACAAGGAGAAAATCCAATCGGATCTGATCTCCGGTGGAATAGAATGTTAGAGTAGATGCCCAACTAGCCAACTTGTGGCGTGTGGGTTTTATAGACTCTTGTACAAACAATCTTTATATATGATATTCGCATTTTTCTTATATGACGTTCTTTACTTTCATTATGTGTGTAATGATTTACAATTGCGTTGAGTAAAGACCTAGAATACACTAAAGCGTATGTTAGATGTGATAGTGGGTATGACGGCTATCATGAAACACATCTAATAGTCGCTGTGTATTCTAAACATGTTCCTAGTCGATTGGGCCGTCAAAA
>KV010141.1:36151-62105 GCA_001598015.1 Dorcoceras hygrometricum | reverse complement strand
ATGTGTCCGAAGACTGATGAGGAGATAGAGAGTATGACACATGTGCCATATGCCTCTAGGTAGGGTAGTATTATGTATGGCATGATCTCAACTAGACCGGATGTCGCATATGCTCTGAGTGTCACGAGCCGCTACCAGGCCAAGCCAATTGCACCAACCCCGGCCAATTGCATTGGAAGGCTGTGAAAGATATTCTTAAGTACTTGCGAAGGACTAAGAATATGTTCATGGTCTATGGGGGTGGTGAACTGAAATTGGAAGGCTACACTGATTCTAGATTCAAATGTGACGTGGATGATTCGAAGTCTACCTCTGGATTTGTATTCATGCTCAATGGTGGTGCTGTCTCTTGGAAGAGTTCCAAGCAAGACACCATCGCGGATTCAACAACTGAGGCAGAGTACATCACAGCATCAGCTACTGCTAAGGAGGCGGTTTGGATAAGGAATTTCGTCCAAGAGTTGGGCGTCATTCCTAATGGAGTTGGTCCAGTCCCGGTGTACTGCGACAACACGGGTGATGTTGCGCAAGCAAAGGAGCCTAGGTCTCACCAAAGATCCAAACATATACTGAGGAAATACCACATAATCCGGGATATTGTGGCTAGAGGTGACATAGCAGTTGAGAGGGTCGTCTCTGCAGACAACATTGCTGATCCACTTACGAAGCCCTTGCCAGGACCGTTGTTTGAAAAACATCGAGAAACAATTGGACTGCGTCTGATGAGTAGTTGGCTATAGGGCAAGTGGGAGATTGTTAGAGTAGATGCCCAACTATCCAACTTGTGGCGTGTGGGTTTTATTGAATCTTGTGTACAACAATCTTTATATATGGTATTCGCATTTCTTTATGGCATTCTTTATTTTCATTATGATTATAATGTTAACAATTGTGTTGGATAAAGACCTAGAATGCACCATAGTGTATGTTAGATGTGATAGTGGATATGATGGCTATCATGAAACACATCTAATAGTCACTGTGCATTCTGAACTCGTTCCTAGTCGATTGAGCCGTAAAAATGAGGATAAGGCCGCCCGAGCTTGAGACTAGCATCTGCGATGTGAAGTACCATGTTTCATTGGTAGGGAACATTGTGATGTTCTGAGCATGAAGATGGATAGTGACCTGGTGATCTATCGAACTACCCTCGTTCGGACTTTCCAAGTGGTTACCCATTTGTCGAGTGGATAAGTCGAGGTCTTGGTTGTACTGATTAGTCCTCACTACTTGAAACTCCATTGAGACTCTACATGATAGGCGCCTCACTTTGACCCGTTTGCCGACTCACTTGGGGTCATTAGGCGGCGGGATTGGGTGAGGTCCCGATGCATGTAGGAGTCGATGCTTCGTTGTCGAGGATTCACCGCGCGCTCTCATGCGTGGATATCCTATGCTATCTGAGGGGATAATAGTGTATAAATCTCTGGCCAGAGTACTGGATGTGTTTTAGGTAAATGGGTTTACCTAGTTACACTCGCGATATCACTATTCGATCTCCAGATGTATGCATAGTTATCGGATCTTTAGCGACTCTCGATTTACCAATGGTCGTTGATCTGATCGGGATATATGTGTTGAAAGGACCGTACTGTACGCTAACCACGACCAACTGGTTCTTGCAGGCACTATCAGTGATACCTAGGGGATCATGGGGCGATGTTGCTAGGCGCTTTACCATGATCCGATGGGCAAGTCCGAAATTGTGATTTCGGAGTCACAATGGTTGTGGGCCCATGGCTAGCTGTATCCCTGAACCATTGAGGGTCACACAAGTACTGGATTCATGATTCCCGCACGGAAACTGAGCTCAACGTGTTGAGCATGGGAGGAGGATTTTAGGGAGTGCGACTTCATAAAAGTCAATAGGGGTCAAATTGCGATTTCCCAAAGTTGAGAGGCTAAACTGTAATTTTGGACTAGGATATCTGAAAAATTGTTTTCGCATCATAATATTCAATTTTGGAAACTGAGTCGATCGGTCCGATCTGATCGTCTATCGGAGTTATGATGAAACCGTGATGATTTAATTGAACCGGATGTTCATATGGACTTGGGCCTGACCCAAGTCCAGATGGGCCGGACCAAGCCCACTACAAGTCTATTAATTAAAGACTTAGGGCATTAATCACTACACTTGATCACTAACTAAAACCCTAGCCTCTAATCTCGGCCGACCCCTCCTCTCCCTACCTCACGCCGCCGCCGACACCATCGTGCGCCGTCGCGCCACCGCCGTGTCCCGCCTCCGCCGTGAACGGACTTGTTCCGATCGTCTTGACGAGGAGAATCCGATCATGCTAAAATTCGTCAGATCTTCTAGTGCAGATTGATGGAGGAATCGTATTTCCGGTCGTGGACCTGATTAGATGATCTACCGCCGCCTACCTTTTGAAGTGCCGGTTTCCTTGTGAAACTGGTCGGAGCCAGGCGCCTAGACGCCAGCAAGGTAACGATTCAAACATCCTATGTATGGATTATATTGTATTGATGTATTGAACGCTTCTCGGGGCAAAAATTTTAAACTTCCGCTGCGCCCCCGGGAAACGGGATCCGGATCCGCCATTGTCGCCAACAGAAAGCACTCAGAGCTTGGTATGAAACACTTTCGAAATTTCTCATTGATCATGATTTTGTTATAGGCACTGTTGATAAGGCTTTATTCAAATTTGTTAAACATGATCATGTTCTCTTTGTACAAATATACGTTGATGATATTATTTTTGGGTCAAACCCCAAATTGTGCCAGAAGTTTTCAACACTGATGCAGGACAAATTCGAGATGAGCATGATGGGAGAGCTTGAGAATGAAATATTCATCAATCAAGCTAAGTATAAAAGAATTGCTGAAGAAGTTTGGAACGGAGAATAGTTCAGCAGCAGCTACCCCGATGAGTACTTCAATCAAACTCGACAAAGAAGAAGCTGGATCTGCAATTGAGGTATCCTTATATTGCGGTATTATTGGCTCATTGCTTTACTTGACTTCTAGCAGACCAGACATCATGTTTGCTATCTGTATGTGTGCTAGATTCCAAGTTGAGCCTAAAGAATCGCATTATATTGCAGTAAAGAGAATTTTAAAATATCTAAAAGGAACTTCCAATGTGGGTCTTTGGTATCCCAAAGACTCCAGTTTTGAAATAATCGGTTATAGTGATGCAGATTACGTAGGTTGCAGAATTGATAGGCGTAGCACAAGTGGTACATGTCAATTTTTGGGAGATCGGCTGATTTCCTGGTTTAGTAAGAAGTAGACATCAATTGATACATCCACAGCTGAAGCAGAGTATCTAGCAGCTGGAAGCTGTTGTGCTCAGATCTTATGGATTCAACATCATCTTAGAGATTACGGCATTGATGCTTCTGAAGCTCCTATTTTCTGTGACAATACCAGTGCCATAGCCATCACTCAGAACCCTGTGCTGCATTCAAGAACAAAGCACATACACATAAGGCATCATTTCATAAGTGATCACGTGCTTATGAAGGACGTCCGGCTGGAGTATGTGTCAACAGATCAGCAAGTTGCTGACATCTTCATGAAACCTCTACCAGACGCTAAGTTTTCGTATTTTCGAAACATTCTTGGTCTCTTAGAATTGCCTTAATCTATTTTCTGTGCGAGATTTTGCAGGTTGAACAACTTTAGTTTACTTCATCTTTGGGTCTTCTGTTCAGGGGGAACGAATGGGAACCTCAGCTTTGGTAAATTTCAGCTTTGGGAGAATCTCAAATTTAGGGGGAACAACAGATCAGAATTAATAAGTGTTGAGTCAGCTGAATACATGTGATATGAATCTATTCAGATTTTTCGTATAATACAGCTGATACTTATAAGTGATCTGATCTGACAGTAACCTAGCTGATATATTAAATCGATCAACGGTTGTGATGAAATAAAAATGGCGCTTTTATTTTACTTTTTATCGTACGGTTAAAATTTCAAAAATCTTTTCAAATTCTGATCGAGCCATTGGATGATTGACACGTGTATTGTCATCATGCGAAACGTCACATCCACATTGCGTATCGTACCGCTTCGTATTCCTTGTGATTTATATAAGACTTTTTACATTCATCTAACACTTACCTTGCAAAAAATTACTCTCTTGATTTCAGTATTTGATCTTTGCAGATTATCGTATTCTTCGTCGTTCTTTCTTCAATCAATCTATTTCAATGGCTGCTTCAATCATCCAGAATGCTATTCAGATCAACTTCGACTCAGTTTTGAGTCTCTCTGATGAAGGTATGGTCACTATGTTCAAAACCCTTGAGTCCACGACTCTGGGGTGTTCTTCGGCCATCTATGAAGGAGATTTGGAGAACTTCTTTGCAAATGCTTGTTGTGCGAGGGTATTCAGTGATAAGTTCCGTTCAGGGAAAGTTTTGTGGAAATTTCTGAAGAGCAATTTGCTGGAGTGTTTGAGCTACCGTCAGAAGGGCTGACGTCAGTAGATGAGTTGCCTAAGGATCTGATAAAGGAAGCAAGGAAATCATTTTCTGTGACTGGGGATCTGATTAAGACTTCGTGCAAGAAAAAGGAGATGAAGGTGGAATTCAGGCTGTTGAATGATATTCTGGCGAAGACTGTTACGGCCAAGGCGGGCTATTTTGATGCCGTAACCCACAAACGATTTTTGCTCATGACAGCCATTAATTGTGGTATTAAAATCAACTGGAGCAAGTTTTGTTCGACATTCTTAAGGACATGGTGACTCCATCATCAAAGCAAGCCCGGGGGTTTGCCGTTCAAATTTGTTTCTTACTAAAGGGAGCCCCAGATTTGACTTTGGGAGAGTCAAAGACTTTCCCACCTCTGAAGATCCTTACTATCAAGACTGTTGGCACTTACGTTGCTAAAAACAAATCTGTGTCAACAACTGCTGAAGAGGTGACGGATGTGACAGTGGTGGAGAAGGTGGTTAAGGCAACAACAAAGAGGAGACCGGCTCCTATTGCTGAACCCGTGGCGAAGAAGAAGAGGAATATTTTTGGGAGCGTTGATCCCACAGAAAAGACTTTGGCGATTGTACCAGTGGTACATGAGGCTGTACCAATTTAAGTTGTACCAGCTGAGAGCCTAGTGCTCAAATACGCCAAACACCTAAAAGGAAATTAATTTTACAAGAGGATCAGATGAGGAGGAATCTAAAGAGGAGATAGCTGTGGTGGAGAAAGAGGAGAAAGATAAGGAGGAACCGGTTGAGGAGAAGACAGCTGTGGAGGAAACCGTTGAGAAGGAGACCGTTGAGAAGTCAGTTGAGAAGGAAGCAGATGAGGAGGGTGTTGACTCTGAAGACACAGAACCCTTGAGCAAGGTTCTGAAGCTTACTGAGACATCTATTTCTGATGAGGAGTCCATCCCGATTGATGATATTTTGAGGCAAATTCCGGAAGATATGATGCTTCCATCTGTTACGGCTGAGGAGCCTACAAAGATTTAATATGGACACGGAATAGAAATAAGGGAAGTGGACTGGTATAAGGCCACCCTTCCTAAGATTGACCATATGGACAAGGGGAAGGCGCCCCTTGTTGAGGAGATCAAGGGCAATCCGGCTAAAGAAATTTTTGCATTGATTTCTGGAGATATAGAGTTTATTGTACAGATCCGAGATGCCGTTATAGAGGAAATAGTTTCATTATTTAATTCTTTCAGTATTCGTCGCCTATCCGCCTTGGAGTCTATTTCAGATTTGGCCGCTAAAGAGGAGCAGATGTTGAAATGGGCAGAAACTGATTCGTTACAGATAGCTGTTCAGAGGCGTTTGTACATAACAGATAAGTATAGAGAAATGTTGATTAGGAAATTATTGGAGGCTAGGCGTAGCAATTTTGAATCCAAAACGCCCACTTCAGCCATTGATCTTCAAGTTTTGGATTTGCTTTCAGACGCTCATCGCCTTGCATTGGTAACATTGATGGAGCAACTGAAGCTACATAAGCTGGAATGGACACGGCCGTCTACATCAAATATTTTTGGAGGATCTGATGAACAGGGCCGAGGATTTCATTCGAAATTTTATCCGAACATTTCTTCAACTAGCTGGGTAAGGCCTTTAATTTTTATTGACGGATCTTGGCAAGTTGTAGAGGGTGCAGATCCGAAGCCTGCGAGGTTAGCTGTGCAACGTATTTCAAAACAGAGGAAACAGCTACCTCAGAGGCCATTCTTGGACGCGTTTGCCCCTATTTGTGTCTTTATTGAACCAGTCCAAGATCTTGATTCTCGAAGACCTTATTATGCTATTGTTCAGAGGAACTGGGCTAAGATTTGTACAGATGATGTTCAGTTTTCACTCTTTGGACATCTTCAGTCAGTGGGTACATAAATACGTGTAGAGATATAGTTGCTATTCAATTTTGGATACAGAGACAGTCCCTCGGGAATTTTTGATGCTATTCAGCACTATCAGGGTGCTGAAGGTTTTGTTCATTTCTTTGTCCAGCCAGATATACAGATAATCACTCCTAGTTCAGATAGTTCAAGCTCAGATAGCTCACCGTCTTCTCGTTCGACGTCTTCCAGTTATTCTTCCAGTGCTTCCAGTATGCATTTCACTGATGATATAACTCAGATTCACATGCATATTGTTGCTTTTCCATCGACCAACTTCATAGAGGCCACTGCACAGCTCCGAGCATCTATTGATCAGATTAAATTAGAGCAGGTGCAGACTCGAGAACGTGTAGAGGAGCTCAAATCTGAACTTTCACAGAAGATTACCAAACTTGAGCTCGCCTTTGCACACGCTTCCTCGCGACAAGATATGGTCTTTAGGGCTCAAATCAATGACGTCCACAAGGAGGTACAGGTTCAAAAGGCTGTTCTGTCTCAAGAATTGACTTCATTCCGTTTGGAAACACAGGAGGGCCTCAATACTCTTCGTGCCCAACTCTCTGAAATCATTGCCTATATTAATAGAGGGCGTGATGACAAAAAAGGGGGAAGATAGTAGTAGAGGTCCACAGCCTGAAGACAGGAGCAGACCTAGTGGAGGTGGAGGTGGTGGAAGCAGAAGTGAACCTTCGAAGAGAGGAAATGGTTCGCACAGAGGAAGAGGAAGTAGAAGTTCTGGATTTAGTCGATGGTTTTCTTGAGCAGTTTTTCTATTTTCAGTTCTTGTACAAACCTCTTGTACTTAGCGTTCTGAGTGAATATATATAGCAAGACTTGGAGAAATTTATTTTTGTCTCTTTTAAGTCGTAAGCTGCTAAGTTTTGTCATCACCAAAAAGGAGGAAATTGTTAAGATAAAATTTATAGGTTTTGGTGGTAACATAAAAAAGACAAAGAACTAAACATTAAGCTATCAGATTTGAAGTTATCGGGTTCTATCAGATTTGGATTAGAAGTTATCGGGGACTCAGATCCGTTCAGATTTGGACTAGGCGTTTACAACGATTCATATCCGAGTAATGCATATCCGAGTAATTCAGATCCGAGAGATTCGTTCAGAGGTTTACGTATCAGTTCAGTACAGAGGTATTTTAAACAGATCAGATCAGAAATATTCAGTTCAGAGACTCAGTTCAGTACAGAATCTATTTGGTTCAGAGGTTTATTCTTTACAGATCAGATCAGACCAGAGGTTTGAAAGGTACAGAACAGAAAGGTATTTTAGTTCAGATCTCAGCATGCTTCGTAGAAAGATTTCAGATCAGACGAAGGAATAGATAAAGAGAGCAAAAAGGGGATATATTCGTAAAAAAGAAAGATTGTGAAGCTTTTACAAACAGCTTAGAGCAGATTTCAGCTCAGAGTCGAACAGATTTCAGATCACAGCTTCAGATCTTATTAGCTATGTGCTTCAGATGATTCAACGATCAGGATTGAAGCGTATAAAGCCTGTAAGACAAAGTGGATTAAAGTTGTTCAAGATCAGAGCTATTTGGAGTATATCGTACAGAACACAGAGTTGGTTCATTCGATGTTTACCTATTTTGGTATAAAAATTTTGCTAAAGCTCTGACAACAGCCGAAAACCTCTACACAATCATTTATGGCGCAATAAATGCTCTGTACGATGAAGATATTCAAAATTGGTTTGTGTCTACTGGCTCATTAAATAACCGTTGAAGATGGATGCATATAAATAGCTGAAGAGATTCAAGCGAGAAAGCTCTCTGTCGATTTACACTCTCTCGCTCGTCGCAATCGTCTTCTTCATCACGCTAATCAATCCCAGCTCTCAAAATCTCGAAGGACAATCTTTCAGTTCTTATCAAAAATCAATCTTCGAAATTCCTTCTAGTTTACATTAGAAATCGAGTCTTAGTGTATAAGAAACCAGAAGTGTTACAAACTCTGTGTGTGTTATATTCATTGATTTATTCTAAAAAGAGTGTGTAAAGAACTTGCTTTTTGAAGCAGTTCTAAAAATACGTTCACTTGTAACCAGCAGAGGATTCTGCATAGGTTTGGGTGATAGGAGTTCACGTTAAGTGAGGCCTATGTGAGTGGGTGTTTGCAGAAGTTGTAACCATCAAATCTTCTAGTGGAACCTTCCTGAAAAGGAAGAAGAGGAGACGTAGGATATTGATGTCCGAACTTTTTCAGAAACAAATTCTTGACCCTATCTATTTATTTACTCGCATCTTTTTTTATTAACTGTTCACTGTTCAATCGGTTTATTTCCACACATATTTTGTTAACCGAGAAAACATATTTGAGCTGAGAACCTCAAATCTGGTCACTCAGATTTGAGTTAAGCACAGGCTTGTAAAACGTTTTTAAAGGTTTGAAAAAGAAAAATCAAAGGAGTTCATTCAACCCCTCCCCCCCTTCTGAACTCCTGGGCTATTTTAACCCATTTTTGATCCTATTGATCCTAGCAAGAGTTATGTGTAATGCCCCCTCTATTCACCTCTATTTATAGCCACCATAGATAGATACCAATACGAAATTTTCCTTAATTAGAACTCTTGGTCCCCATGTTAGTGTAAATCTCATCTTATCGGTTTCACCATAATCCTGATTGATGATCAGACATTGCCGATGCATACAGGAAAAAAATCTACATATATGATATGAAAATCAAATTTTCGAACCACTGAATCTATTTATGGAAGCTTTTCCTCCTACTGCACTGATTCATGTAATCATGCTCCTAAACATCAAGATCAATATCTTGATCCTTATATCTCTACGGGAGTAAAGTATCCAGTACTCTGTGTGATCCTCAATGATTCAGGGATACAGCTAGTCGTGGGTCCATGTCAGGTGTGACTCAAAAAAATCCATTTTCAAGTTGCCCAATGAATCATGGTAAGAGCGCCTAGCAGCATCGCCCCATGATTCCCTAGTATCTATGATAGTGCCTATCCGAACTAGTAGGTAATGGTTAACGTGCAGTACGGTCCCTTCAACTCAAATATCTCGACCGAATCAATGATCATTGGTAAATCGAGAGTCGCCAGAGATTTGATAACTATGTGATACATCATGGAGATCAAATAGCAGCATTGCGGACACAACATCACACCAAGGGGGTAAAGCTGAACCCAAACTCATAAACAACAAAACAGATTTAAACAAGTGTGATGCTCCAGTGTCAAACAAAACTCGTGTAGGATAATAAACGGTAAGACAAGCCCCTGCAAATACTCCTCTAGGTATATCATCAGCCTGCTCTCTAGACATCACATTCACTTGAGCCCGCTGAGGTCCAGAGTGCTGAGATTGGGAAGGCTCTCTGAACCTAGACGCTTCCGGCGGCTGATAATCTGATTGTTGGGGCTGAGAAGGGGAATACAATCTTCAAAGAACCTCCAGAAGGACCCTATTGCGACAGGTTAGAGCGTTGTACCCTAGCAGGACACACCCTTGCAAAGTGTCCAACTTGGCCACAAATATGGCAGGTTCCTGCAAACCATGACACTGCGAAGTCAGATGTCTGCAACAAACTGACCACAGACCACTACCCCCGAACTCGCTCCACCAGAACTGTCCAAACAAGAAGAACTCAAACCGGTCCTCTTAAATTGTTTCCCTATCGGCCTGAACCTCTGACGGTTCAAAGACTGCGGTTCCGGATGAGGTTGGGAAGAATGCGTCGCAGAAGATCTAAAATAGAAACTCTGTCTAGCTGACGGATAAACATGGGATTGTCTATTCGAAAGACCCTCCTCAATGTTGATCACTTCACAGAATCAGCATAGGTAGAAGGGGAACCTGCTAACACCAACGGAAAAAGATTCGACCTCAAACCCTCCAAGAAATTGTTTCGCTTTGCCCTCTCCTGACCAACGACATGAGGAAAATAGACAAGAAGGGAAGAAAACTTTCTAGCATACTCGGTCACCTTTAATTCCTCTTGCACCAAGTTATTAAACTCCCGCTCCTTGGCATTGAAGTACGACTCAAGAATGTGCTCTTGTCGAAATGCGACACAGAAGCTCTCCCACGAGATCACCGTACCCATCTCAGTCATCGCTCGAGAAACACCCTTCCACCAGCGCTGCGCATGCTCTCTCAACTGGAATGTCGCCAAACTCAATCTCCTCTCCTCATCATACTTGTCAGGCCTCGTGCTCACAACAGAGTAAAATCACATAAACACAAGCGGAAGCTACTAAAAAACGGGTAATTTTTTTTTTTTGGCCTGACGGTTTAAAACAATATAATTTAAAATACGACAATACTCAAAATAGATATCCCAGTTTAACAAAACCACCACAACATACGGTACAGCATAACATGTATCAAATACCTGGTAACAACCACAACTGAGTATCATAAGATACAACAAAAGCACAGGGCATCTCCTGGCTAACAATACTGATACATAAATATATGCTATACGCTACTGGGATACTCTAACCACATCCTGGGGCACCTCTAGCTGGGTCAGCACCACGACCAGCTGAATAATCTGGGAAGCCTGAACAACACAACAGGCAAGGAAAACAACCAAGCCCCAGAGGGACATGGGGTCAAACCCCAGTACGGAGAGCAACTATAAAACAGAAGTAAACAGCAAGAATAAAATGCAGATGCTATGCATGAGACCAGGGACAACAACCGGTGGCTACAACCCAAAAGGGAGCCAAGGAAGCTCAAGCACAGCTCAACGGAATCTGCAACAAACAGTGGCCACGGGGTGTGTTCAAAGTGTGGTAATGAGCCACCCGCCTTGACACCTCAGCCGAATACCAGATGCATCAAACAGCTCGACCTGCCGTTGCCCAACCTATGAATTGTGGTAGTTAACCACTCGGCGCATAGGGGCTAACAAAACCAGCAGGGAGATGAGAGTGCGGTATCGCCACTCGCCCTCGCTTCTTGGTAAGAACAGAGCAACAACAACGAAACAATGGCTGCAAAAGCTGAAATGAGATGATAATACGTGTATGAAACATGCTGGAATAACAAGCATATAACCATATGCAAAACAACAACCTCAACAGCACGCATACACAACATAACTCACTACCATCTCACAAAACAGCAATCTCACAAGGCAACTACACACAGCAGCCACAACAAATCCAGCAACTTCAATTTATCCAAGCCATACACTCGCTGCATTTACAAGCTCAACCCGTACCTTAATTTTGTGCAACGATTACCACAATACAGGCCCGAAAGATCTGATTCCAACACCTGCTAAACACATGCACAACAGATCTCAGGCAAGCTAACAGAAACTCACGGCCAACTATCAAAGCTCACGGCTGGGAGCTAAGCTCAACCAGAAATCAATCCTACCAATAAAACTTATCAGGAAGCTTAATTCAAGGCTAGGAACAAGATTTCAAAGCTAAATCGAAAGGCTACCTGCACATGCACAATAGCACGAACGAAACAGCAACTTCGTGCTTCTGCTCTAGCCAATTACAGCTTCCAAAAATGGTATGAAATGAAAGAGCTTGTCGAGAGGAGTCCAACGCTACCTCGGACGTCCAAAATGATGGCCGGACGACGAGAATTCGCCGGAGAAGCTCACTGTGAACAGTACCCGAGGGTTTGAGCGAAGAATGAAAGTCGGGAAGATTTTTGCTAAGTATGGGATCCGGTTTAATGAAAACGAAGACCTTCCTTCTAATAATATATACGTGAAATCTGCTTAAAATTGTCCACTGACATAATCAGATTTCATAGGCAATCCCACGCATGCGCTAACAGCGCTCAAAACTCCCAAAACGACGTCGCTCTAAAACTACGAAGAAATCTCTATAACGAGAGCTGAAAACCAAATGCGTTAAAAGCTGGAGAAATCTAGAACTAACGCTACTAAGATCTGAACAATCAGAAAATGCGCTAATCGCTAAAACAACGTCGCACAGCACCACGGGGAAATCTGATTGCTAACGCTAAACGCAAATCTCATGCCACAGATCTCTCCCGCAAGCGTTCACCAAAACGGCGCCGTAACAACTTATCTAAACGACAGCGTTTTACACTCAACACAAAAACACGCTGCTAACAGATTCCAAATCAGATCCTAGCGCTAACGAAATATCAGATCTCTCCTAAACGACGGCGTATTATGTTCTCTCGCTACAAAACACGCTGATCACTGAACGCTGGAAGAAATCTGTTCACTCGCACGCTAAACTCGCGAAACAGATTTCGCACGCAACACAAAACACGCCGCAACACCAAGCGTCCAGATTTCTCAAGAAATCCAACAGATCTCACCAACAATTCAGATTTCTCACAAAATCATATTTCTTCACAAAAACTCAAAAAATACGAAAACTTCCAGAATTGCTCTAAATGTGATTTCTAACCCGAAAATGCAAACGAAACCTTCAAATGGAAATCTGAACATCCAGAATTCCTCAAAAACAGATTAATTCCAACCAAATTAATCTTTATTAACTTCAGGTCTCACAATACTGCACACTGTCAAACAGTCCTTCCATGTGCTCAAGCCATCCCTCGGCTATAGTCCACTCTCAGAACCAGTGAAGTATGAGGATTCATCCGCTGGAACCTAGTCAGAACCAGATCCATATCATCTACCTGTCGAGTCAAGAGCTCCACCTCAACCTCGATCTGCCTCGCTCTAAGGCGCAAAGGAACACTAGGTCGACCTACGTCATCCCTCTCATCGCTATGCAAAGCTCTCGACTCACTCACTACCTGCATACCAACTATACCTCTCCTCCTCGGTGGAATTTACGAGACGCCAAAAGGTAAGCACAAAATAGGTAAATCAAGTAGTCAAGCACGTGCAGGAGGACAATCACCGTGACTAGACTCGAGTGTGATAAAAAAAGAATCGAGCGAATCCCTGTTTAAGATCTGATACCAAAATGTCAGGCCATGTGCTCATAACACAGAAATAAGCACATAATTAACAGTAAATTGCGAAATATTAAAAAGTTGTTAAAATTTTTCTTTGTCCTGAATAGAAGATACGTTTCTTCAAAATATTCCCATACTTTCAAATACTGACTTTGATTCAAAAGTCGACAGTAAAACAATAGCATCATCTCATCAATCAAACATGATATATCAAACTCAAATAATCGAATCAGAAGTAGAACTACACAGGGGATCTTGTAACTCCTAGGAAATCCATAAATCCACAAGTTATTTAATTTGTTTCAAAGGGTTAAATTGCTATTTTTGTGTTTAACATTTCAGATTTCGCCTGAGCTGATTTTTTCAATTTCTAGCCTGAGTGGTTCGTGGACGGTTCCTATGAGAATGAAACCAAGCACAGTTCAGTTCATTTAAAAGAAAAAAGAAAAAAAGGAAGATATTTTCTACAAACTGATTACGGTTGGTAGACGCCCATGCCTTGTGTAAATACTTTAAAGCTACTACACTTTTTTCATCATGGAGCTTGTATAAGGTAGTGGGAAGCTCCTTTAATCAACGAAACCAACCAAAGATTTCCTCAAAAGTTTCTAAAGCTTTTCGATCATGCTTGCAGAAGATTCAAAGCCGAATCCGCTCTCTGCAACCTGTCGTTCCGCTTAAGGCAAGTAAACTATGTTTCTTGTTGCTTTCGTGAAAGCATATTATTGTTCGCTTCTTGCATTCTGCTTGCGTTCTATTTGCTTTCTGGCTGCGTTGTGTTTAAGAGTTCAGGGTAACGTTTAAAGGTTTTTCAAATGATGTTAAGATCTGTACGCTTTCAGCGGTTTCAAAAATGGTTTTAAGTTCTCAAATTTTTGACAGAAGATTTGCTGTGACAGTTGAGCTATCGTCTCTTTCAAATTT
Source organism: Dorcoceras hygrometricum (assembly GCA_001598015.1). NCBI lineage: Eukaryota > Viridiplantae > Streptophyta > Magnoliopsida > Lamiales > Gesneriaceae > Dorcoceras > Dorcoceras hygrometricum. The sequence goes on along the minus strand of KV010141.1, from coordinate 47,921 downwards.
CTGGATTGTACGGAAGTAGCTTCAAAGTAGAGTTCTCTATGTATTTCAGAGAATAAGTCGTGCTGGATAGTTAGGGATGAGGTTCTGAGCTGATAGGCAGAGCTGGTCTAGTTAGAGCGCTATTCTGTTCTGATAATCTTAGCTAATCCGTTCGAGCTTCTCCAAGCTATTTTCAGTACTTATGCTGGATGGATAAGGATGAGGTTCTGAGCTGATAGGCGAAGCTGGTCTAATTAGAATCCTATTCTGATCTGATAAGATTAGCTAATCTGTTCGAATTTCTCCAAGATATTTTCAGTATCCTGTTGTTATTCTAATCTCGTATGATTCATGTGATGATTTCAGTTTGTACTTTGAACTCCGAACTGTTCCATTTACACTCGCGATAGGATTATTTTAAGTTCACGATCAGATTTTCTACGAGCTGATTTGAACCTGAGATATGACTTCGTTATTCTAAGCTGATCTGATTGTTTCTTTTCTTTAAGCTTGCGAGCTGTCTAAGCGCGTGAGATATTTTCCATCTTCTGAGCTGTTTCAAGCGCGTGATCTATTTTCCACTGACTGCTCTAAGCTCACGATCCGACCTGAATGCCCTAAGATGAGTTGACCTTTTTTGACCTTCTTAACTTAGCCTGACCGTTCTAAGTTGTTGACTTTCCCTAATCTGAGTTGACCAACAAGCCGTGATCTGATTTCTCACCCAGAGCTGTTTTACGCTTGTGATCTTTTTTCTACCCAGAGCTGAACAGATTTATCTTACCACTCTAGACTGATACTGAAATCTCAAATTTAATTCTTCTTTCCTTTAGCTTCGATTCGAAGGTATAACTCTAATCTGTTCGAAGTTATACATAATTTCAAGAGGTGGTTCTTCAGCTTAGAGCTCTGTGCTTCGTCAGACTTATCTATGGCCTGAGCTGATTCGAGTTTCTTCTTTGATTGAACTCCGATGTATATCTTGAGCTGATATCAAAATTTGTTCAACTGTATACAGTCGTAAACCCATCAGTTTTTTCAAATAAAAATGGAGTTTTTAACAAAACAATCTGCTTGCGTGTGATCTGATAGTATGAAGGTTTTAATGATATATGGCAAGGTGACGAAGGAGGAATGACAGAATCTTCAATGCCATCTTTTATAAAGTTTAAAGGAAGGAATTTCAATGTTTTATGAACAGTGGCAAAGATAACAGACGGTTAGCTTACAGGCGTGTGGATGTCGGTCGACGGACCCGGGTTCCCCACCAAATTACGGGCGTCTGGATGTTGGTTGACGGACCGGGATGCCCCGCCAGACTACGGGAGTGTGGACGTCGGTGACGGACTGGGGTGCCCCTCCAAACATGAATGTTAATGGGCGATAGTTTGCCATAGACCTGTTTACAGATGAGTTTGATCAAGCAACCAGACCAAAGAAGAACTTCTGCGCCACATCACATACAGAAAAGTGAATGTGTTAACCGTGGATTTTAAGAAATTTTATGTTTAATTTACTTCCTTTATGTTAAATCCTATGTGTAGTCTTTATGTAGATTTTCTATTACCAGATTTACCTGATGAGCCCCTAGGCTCACTAGCTTTCATGGTTGCATGTGAGGACGTTCCTTGAGAGCTGGATGACGTGAGCTGGAACATATCAGGGAAGTGTTTTTATCGATGGGCCAGCGTTTCCATGATGCTACAGGCTGCATCTCTTTTGTGAACAAATTTGTATCAGACCATTTCAGTTCGAATTGTTTCTAAACTGATTTCGAACTATTTGTATCAAAAGATTACTATGTTAGTATTCGTACTCCAATCTGCTTCGTTTGGAGCTGTTACAGCTCGTAAGTTGTTTTGCGATCTGATTTACTCTAAGCTGTTATAGCCCACGAGCTGTTTTGTGTTGAACGTCCAAACGACCTTATTACAATTATTGTTTCCCAGCTCGTGTGAGATCAGATTACGTAATTATCATCAGTTCTTACCATCGCAATCCCTAATCTGTTTGTCCATGCGTGAGCTGAATCATTTCTTTTATCGCACAACCACCCCTGAAACGTATGTTTTCTTCGAAATTTCTAAACTTTGTAAAATTTGCACGTCTTTCCCTCGTACTTCTGAGATTGTTTTTTAAATCGATGGACTAGGGCTCCACATATACCCTAGCAATGACTCGATATAATACATACATAACTGGGACACTCAATTCCTATTGCTCCACCAGCTTGCATCACTCGGACCAGTTGATCTCCCTGAAAAACCTATAATGGCCAAACACACGACCAAAGCAGCCCCAAGGGAAAAACAACGAGGTTAAACCTCAGTACAAAGAGCAATCATAATACATCAGTCAAATACGGCATGCAATATAACATGTCGTGCAATGCATGAGAGGTACAACTAAATCATCAGAATCCAAAGCACAGCGACTCAATCATAAATCATAGTGGCCACAACGCATGTGAGTATATGGGAGCTACCCACTCATCTCACACACAGTACCAGAAGCACAATAAACAACTCAAACCACTGGTGCCCTAAGCTCATGAGAGCGTGGGAGCTACCCACTCGTCTCATAGCGGCAAAACAACTCACATCACAGATACGATGGATACGGGTGCTACCCGCTCATCGACATTTTATTTTTCAAAAACATCATACTGGTACTATTCAAAAAAATCAACAATCGGTTCTCAAAGGATTCAGGCTCAACATGATATATATGTATGCAATGCCAACAAGGCTCATATAACAGCATACAATAAATACGTGAGAACAGATCGACATTACAAAAATAGAATAGCAAATGCATCATCATGCAACACACAACTGGGCAACTTGGCACACAGCCACAGACACGACAAAATACTCAATAAAATCATCTTGGCAACACAGCGCCAGCACAAACAGCTATGGCAACTCAGCACACAGCTGCGGTTCAACATCAGCACACACAGACATATTCGCATGCCTATCTCAAAGTTGTAATCACAAGCTCAATTCGTACATTGTTCAGAACTTATAAAATACCTCAACTCAAAGCTCACGGCTACAGATTCCACGCACACTATCCTGCCAGCTTTCGCCCAACAGCCCAGAGCCATCAACTCAAGGCAAAAACTACAAGAGAGTTACAAATTTGTACAACATAAGACATCAGCTCAAGTTCAAGCTCAAACAGATCACGACCGAAGCTTCAACATTCGGCCAGCCTAAACTCAAAATCCTAATTCAAAACCCAGCTCAAAACATAACGACCAAGGATCAAAAACAGCACTCTAATCCTCGGTTACCTGAAACAAAGCTCAACTCGATCGGAAATTGTGAAATGCAGCTTACAAAGCTTCTCTTCGACTTCCTTAGTTCGGCCTCCTCACGACTCCGAACTGGTATAGAAATGTCAAGCTTGAAAAGAGGTTTCCAACCGTAGTACCCATGCTCAAACTGATCAGATCTCCAGCGATCGGCAAAATACCAGGTCGATGAACAGTGTATCGTCGAGGGTTTCAGGAAAATATCTATCGAACACTTAGGAGGTGATAAGGTTTTGTGAGGTCTAAAAATTACTAAGTGATCCCCCGATCTGATCTACAGTACTTTAGGACCAGCTCAGACCTCCACTGTTCCGGCTAGGCATGCCCACATACCAGATCGTGCATCGTATCAGATCGCACATTCAGATCAAATCGTGCATCGTATCAGATCATACACTCAGACCAGATCACGCACACCGTTCAGCTTGTGCAATACTCAGCTCATCTAGGAGCTAACAGATCAGACTGTGCCTCATGCACAGTAACCTCAGATCGCTTGAACCTACACAGATCACGTACCTACCAGATCACGCTCACAGACATTGGTCAGCTCTCGTGCTCTAAACAGCTCTTGCGCACTAAACAGCTCTCATGCACTACTCAGCTTTCGCGCACACTCAACTCTCATGCCCTCCAGCACACGAGAATAAGATCAGCTCACACCAAATCTGACCAGACAAAATAGTTCACACCACACATAACAGTATCAGATCACATATTGGTCAGCTCATGCACTCCAACAGCTCCCACCCGATACGAATGCCACCAACCATTTCACTACAACTTTTCTTCACCATCAGCTTTTGCCTAAGTTGATTAACCAAACAACATATCCCAACGTCCTTGATCTCACTACTCAGCTTAGAACACTGCGTAACTCCCAAAGTTGAATCCAGTTTACGCCCTACTACTCAAACTGATATCATCTCAGTTCTCACTATCCAGATCAGGTTGCACGCTCTGACCAGCACAGAGCATTTAGCTCAGCTTGTGGTCTCCAAAACAGTACGTGCTACATGGATCAGCACGCACCTCAATAGCTCGGCTTAGGGTAATCTATCCAGTACGCATCACTCAGGTCAGCTTGTGATGCTCTATCCAGCTTACGACAACCAGAAAAGTTCACGATACTCCCAGATTGCAGCACACAAACTTGGAGCAGCTCGCGATGGTCAAATCAGCTCACGAAGGTCAAACTTAGCTCGCGTCTGCTGCTCCATGATAAACGATATTTCCTGACTCGATATCAGCTCAGACCGCTACACTGGATCCACTTGCACTACAGCAGCAAAGGCTCAGCTCACAACCTCAGCACGACCAAACATAGCACAGTACGAACCTATCAGTTTGCGATTGATCTGGTCCAAATCAACCAGCTCACATGAGCATACTTCGGACCAGCTCGTAAAACCACACCTGCAAGCTTCTAAGCTGAATCTCTCATTCACTGCCTCTGGTCACATACTCCGAGCAGCATCAGTCTGCTTCTCCAGCAATCGAGTCCATCCCGCCAACAACTGTCCATCAAGGGGTGGAGGTGGAGATGGATCCCTCCTCACCTCCTCATCCCCTGCTTCTTTGCTCAAACGGTGTCTGGGAGGAATATCTATGCACACGGTCTAAGACCACACATAACTAACGCGCATCTATGGTAAACCATTTACTCCAAAAACTTTCATGAAATTATCAAAACATTCCACATCTAGCATGCATATTTTAAAATGTTAAAACTTACAAACTTGAGGCACGACTCTTGAGCTTCTCAAAATCGGCTGCAAGCACAACCCTTCAATACCTTGCTCTAATACTGTAACGCCCCAGTTTTAACGATTGTCCCCACTATACCAACACTGGTCTTTTCAGCGTGTTTTGTCCTCATTCGCACGCACCCTGAGAAACTTTCCAGGGGGTCACCCATCCCAAAATTGTCCCAAGTCAAGCACGCTTAATTTTGGAGTTCCTAAGTGATGAGCTCCCGAAAAGAAGATGCACCTTGTTGGTATGAGTAGTACCAATTATATCTGATAAACCTTCCTCAACTAACCTCAATTACATATATAACTTTCCATTCTCGTAATCCCTCTCATTCTGGTGTGGGATCGGTTCATTCATGTGCCATTTCGCCTCTAGAAGCCTGCCAGGAGCCGCTCATTGTCCGTGCAACCTTTTGGCACCGGCGATCACTCCCCGCCCTCTTTTGAGCCTCGGACATCACATGCCCATCAGCTTCTGCTTGGTTCGTCCTCGAAACACATCGTACTAAGAGAGGTCGGCTTTGATACCAACTGAAACGAACCGTACTCTAGAAATTTTTTATTTTTTTTAAAAATAATTTACGGAATAAACATCTTAAAAAGTATGGATCGTCCTTTCAAAATATTTTCTCAACATTAACTTAAAACATAAATAAAATGAATAACTCAAAACGTGAAATCATCCATACGGTTAAAATTAGAGTACGTAAACGTTGCGGAACATGACTGATAAAATAACTAAAATATCTCATAACATAAAATGAAGACGTCAGAGACGTCAGAGTGGTCACGGGGTATAGCTGCAACGGGCGCTCAGAGATCCTCACCATCGGTCGGCATTAAATCAACAGGGTCATCACCTACATCATTTAAACCTAGTGAGCCTAAAGGCCCAACATGCTCTATCTGAATAATAACAAGATACGTATAATAAAATCTCATGCAAGCACATGCGTATAGTAAAATGACTTCAAAACATGCATGCATGAATGATCGTAAAACATGATTCATAAAGCAGTCGTAGCATATCATCATCGTATAGCATACATAATAAGGCATGACACAGCATAACGTAACGTAAAAGGGCGTGCGAGTCGTATCCATGAAGTGTGAGCCATAACATAAGCGATTGATCAATCTAAAGAACCGACGTACGTGACGATGCGGTTCACCCGACCTTACCTCGGGATCCCTCACACCTCTATGCTGGCACTTCACCATGTCGTGATCACATGGATCCATAAGCTCGTAATACATTAAAACAGGGGATCCTCGGGCCCAGTATCCCGACTAGCTCCCATCGTAAACTTGCCACACATCACTTCAATCCCTCGAAAATATTTTTCTTTCCTTTCATGCCTTAACATTTTCATAAAACTTTCATGATGCGTGCATTTCATAAAACATGCAATTTAAAAGGCTTAGCCTGTCAATATATATTTAATTCTTTCATTTAAAACATCATCATATTCATATACATAAAATACTACATATATAATTAAATATATATTCACGGTTCTACATTTTCTACTCCGGTCAATGACTGGTTCAGGTGCCTGGCCCACTAACTCTAAGCCCAAAAGCATAGACTTAACTTTAAAATGAAACTTAACCCCAAACATGACTTGACACATTAAACTTTAAAATTAAACTTTAAAAATTTATAAAATACTCAGTCCTTCACTTTAGAATCAAACATTAAAATTTTTTGACTAAAATAAAAGTCCCATTGACCAAATTTTGACTTTAAAACTTAAAACAAAATATTAGGTCCATAAAATCATTAAAAGTTTGACTTAAAATTTTGACTTAAAACATTTGACCTAAAATTCTTAAAATTGAACCTAAAACTTTAAATAAAAATACCCGGACCAGAAATAAAATAAGTCGGACCAAACTTAAAATATTTTGGCTCGACCCTTGACTAACCGACCCGGTCCAGCCATGACCGTTTAAAATCACACATGCTAAAAATATTTTTAGGCATTAATTTGTCATAAAAATTTCCAAAAATCTCATAAATCAAATAAATTCTAAAAAAGCTGGAAAATATCTTAAAATATGCTTAAAATATCAAATAAAGTCATCCATGAACTTTGGCTGCCCCTAAGACTCGAAATCTCAATTTTCACAAAAATGACCCGACGAGGCTCACTTCGAGCGACAAAACGGTAAAAATCATTAAAAATCCATTCCTTAACCAAATCAGTCTTTGTTTCAACCCACAATAGCCAATGGAACAAACGAGACTCAAAAATGATTCAGGATGTGACCAACTCCACTCCCGCAAACCCACTGCCCGCGCGCAAACTGCAACCAGGACTCATGCTAGCCATAAAATTCATAACTAATTTGTTCCTCGACCAAATCGCTCCCCGTTTGGAGCTACGTGACCCTAAATCAATGAGATATCCCTTGAAAACAATATTTACCACACAGACCACATAGAGCGACTTACCAAACCCCAAAAACTCTACTGTCATGCACATACAACAAGTCAGGACACGTCGTTGTTCATAAAATTCGTAAATAATTCATTACTTGACCAAATCCCTCCCCGTTTGCATCCACGTGACCCTAACTCGATGGGCTAACTACTGGTACCACCCTTGGACCCTACCCAAGCCTCAAGAACCATCCATGACCGAAGAACATCAAGAGATGGATCAAATACGTTTTGAAAATCATGATATATGCATGGATCTCAAACAATAAACATAGATCAATTAAAATCACATACAATTCATGCAATAATTGATTAAAAACAAAATATTATGGCTTAAATGGTGAGAAAAATAGAGATAGAACATGTCTGGGAGGTGGAGGCTAAGATTTACAAGAAAATTAGGGTTGTGAAAATGAGTGATGTCAAAAATGACCCCTTCAAATGTTTTAATTAGGAAAAATAATGGAGTTTTCCAATCCTAACCCTCCACTAATTTAAAATGTTGAATAAAACTCTAAACATAGGCTTTAAAATCTTGATTTTCGTAATATATAGCCTCCTAAATTTTAAAATATAGGAAAGTCTATTAAAACAGCCCGTATAGGCGAAAAACGGGTTCCCCTCAACTAATAATTATAAAAGCTCATTTTTCATAAATACTGCTTAAAAATAATACAATTTTAGCTCTTAAAATATGAGGGCTTAAATATTTAAATAAATTTTCATCTCGGTAGTCCCTAGTTTCGTCCACGCGTCCGGAACTCAAATAGACTAAAAACATAACATGCATATCATGAAACATTAAAAATATCATTAAATCACATAAAATAGCATATAATTTTCTAAAATAATTTCCCCCTAGTCATTCACTCATTTCCACGTAGTTAGGATTTCTGGGCGTTACAACTCTCCCCCCCCTTATAGGAATTTCGTCCCCGAAATTAGGTTACATACCGAAAAGCTCTGGGTAGCGCGTCCGCATATCAGCCTCGATATCCCAGTTAGCCTCATCCTCTGAGTGATTCTGCCATCGGACCTTGACCATCGGAATACTCCGCGCTCAGCCTGCGTTCCTCTCGAGCCAAAAACTGAACAGGTCACTCCTCGAAAGATAAATCTGGTGCTAACTGGAGCGGCTCAAAATCCAACACATGCGATGGATTCGGAACATACTTCCGCAGCATCGAGATATGAAATATGTTATGCTCCGCTGACAGACTGGGTGGTAGTGCTACTCGATACGCCAACGTACCAACCTTCTCCAGAATCTCAAATAGCCCAATAAACCTCGGACTGAGCTTGCCCCTCCGGCCAAAGTGCATCACTCCCTTCATGGGCGATATCCTCACTAATACGTGATCTCCTACAGCTCTCGTCGTCTGCGATCAGCATAACTCTTCTGACGACTCTGTGTTGTCCTCATCCAATCTCGTATCCGGGTCACAATATCTGTTGTCTGCTGCACTAGCTCTAGCCCAGTCAAAACTCTCTATCCAACCTCGTCCCAGTGCACGGGGGACCTACACCTCCTCCCGTACAAAGCCTCGTAGGGAGCCATCCCAATCGACGCCTGAAAGATGTTATTGTACGTGAACTCTACCAAAGGCAATCTCGAATCCCACGTACCCTGGAAATCTATCACACAAGCTCTCAGCAAATCCTCCAGAATCTGGATGACTCTCTCCTACTGGCCATCTGTCTGAGGGTGAAAAGCTGTGCTGAACGACAACCTAGTCCCCAAAGAGGCGTGTAAGCTCCTCCGAAACACAGATGTAAACCTGGTGTCCCCATCTGACACAATAGATCCTTGAATGCCATGCAGCCTGACAATTTCTCTAATGTAAAGCTCTGCATACTACGTCAACGTGAAAGTGGTCTTCATCGGTAGGAAGTTCGCTGACTTGGTGAGTCGATCCACAATCACCCATATCGCCGTGTAACCTCTGGGACTCCTGGGTAACCCAACCACAAAATCCATCATAATGTGCTCCCATTTCCACTCGGGAATAGGGAGTGGCTGTAGCAACCCTGCCAGTCTCTGATGCTCTGCCTTGACCTACTGATGGGTCAAGCACTCGGAAACGAATCGTCCAAGATCCTTCTTCATTCCCAGCCACCAATAGAGAATCTACAAATCTCTGTAAATCGTCGTACTCCCTGGGTGGATGGAGTACGTCGATGCATGAGCCTCCGATAAGATCTCAGCTCTTAACTGCTCAGTACTCGGAACCCACATACGGCCTCTGAAACAAATGATCCCATCCTCAATGGTATACAGACCTCGCCCTCTGGCCTCATCTCGCTGTCTCCACTGCTGTAACTGCTCGTCAGTGGCCTGCCCGTCTCTAATCCGATCTCAAAGAGTCCGCTGAACTGTGAGCGATGCCAAACTCGGTGAACAACCTCCTGAATAGAACTCCAGTCCAAATCTCTGTATACATCCTGTAGTGGCCTCTCGACCGATAAGCATGCCACTACTGTAGACTTCCGGCTCAAAGCGTCTGCCACCACATTAGCTTTACTCGGATGGTAGCTAATGTCACAATCATAATCCTTCACCAACTCTATTCATCTGCGCTGCCTCATGTTCAGCTCCTTATGGGTGAAGAAATACTTGAGGTTCGTATGGTTGGTGAAGATCTGACACTTCTCACAGTACAAGTAGTGTCTCCAAATTTTAAGTGCGAACACTATTGTTGCAAGCTCCAGATCATGCGTCGGATAGTTTCGCTCATAACTCTTCAGCTGTCTCGACGCATATGAAATGACTCTGCCACCCTGCATCAAATCTGCACCCAGAATCAGTATACACCACGAACTCCTCGTGATCCACTGGCATCGCTAAAACTGGTGCTGAAGTGAGAGACTCCTTCAGCTGATCGAAGCTCCTCTGACACTCAGGACTGCACACTGTTGGGGAACGGTGGCGGATCCGGATCCCACTTCCCGGAGGCGCAGCGGAAAACAAAAATTAGCCCCGGAAAGTGCTCAATACATTCAATAAAAATCAACAAAACTTGCATAGGGGGTTCATTGATTGTTACCTTGTTGGCGTCTAGGCGCCTGGCTCCGACCAGTTTCACGAGGAAACCGGCACTTCAAACTGTAGGCGGCGGTAGATCGTCAATCAGGTCCACGACCGGATTCAAGACACCTTCATCAGCCTGCACTAGAAGGACTGACGAATTCAGCACAGACGGAAACTCCTCGTCAAGCTGATCGGAACAAGTCCGATCAACGTACGTGGCGGCGGGGCGGCGGCACTTGGGCGGCTGCACGGCCGAGAGAGGGGGCGAGAGGAGAGGGGGCGGCCGACTTCAAGTGGAGGCTAGGGTTGTGAGTTAAGTTATGATATGCAACCCTAGGCTCAAGACTAAGTATAGGTGTGATGGGCTTGAACCGGCCCATTGGACCTGGGGCGGGCCCAGTCCAATGTATGAACATTCGGTTCATCCCTATCAGCGTGACTTCATCATAACTCAGATCGACGATCTGATCGGAACGGTCTACATAGTTTCCAAAACTGAGTATTATGATGCGAAAACAATTTTTCAGATTACTTAGTCCAAAATGACAGTTTTGCCCATCAACAGCGGGAAATCGCAATTTGACCCCTGTTGACTTTTAGGAAGTCGCACTCCCTAAAATCCTCTTCTTATGCTCAACACATTGAGCTCAGTTTCCATGCGGGAATCACGAATCCAGTACTTGTGTGACCCTCAATGGTTCAGGGATACAGCTAGCCGTGGGCCCGCAACCATTGCGGCTCCGAAATCACAATTTCGGACTTGCCCAACGGATCATGGTAAAGAGCATAGCAACATCACGCCACGATCCCCTAGGTATCACTGATAGTGCCTGCAAGAACCAGTTGGTCGTGGTTAGCGTACAGTACGGTCCTTTCAACACATATATCTCGATCAGATCAACGACCATTGATAAATCAAGAGTCTCTAGAGATCCGATAGCTATGCATACATCTTGGAGATCGAATAGTGACATCGCGAGTGTAACTAGGTAAACCCATTTACCTAAAACACTTCTAGTACTCTGGCCAGAGATTTATACACTATTATCCCCTCAGATAGCATAGGATATCCACACATGTAAGCGAGCGATGAATCCTCGACAACGAAGCATCGACTCCTACATGCATCGGGATCTCACCCAATCCCACCGCCTAATGACCCCAAGTGAGTCGGCAAACGAGTCAAAGTGAGACGCCTATCATGTAGAGTCTCAATGACGTTTCGAGTCGTGAGGACTAATCAG
>KV010140.1:5426-16212 GCA_001598015.1 Dorcoceras hygrometricum | reverse complement strand
AGCGGTAGTACTATGGTTTTGGCAGATCTCTCTATAATGTCAAATCTGATAGATCAGATTCGAGAAGGCAGCCCAAAGATGAGCAACTTCAGAAGTGGGTTAAGCAAGATAGAGAGAGAGGCAGCAACCTCTACTTTTGAGAAGGAGAAATAATCAGATTTCAGGACACGATCTGGGTGCCAAGTAGACACCTTGCGGTCAGATCTCATGACAGAGGCCCATACAACCCCGTATTCTGTACATCCAGGGAGTACTAAGATGTATAAGGACCTCCAGAAGTTGTACTGGTGGCCAGGAATGAAGCGAGACATTGCCAGATTTGTCTCTGAGTGTTTGACTTGTCAACTGGTCAAAGCTGAACACCAAAGACCAGCAGCATTATTGAAGCCACTGCCTATTCCAGAATGGAAGTGGGAGTGTATAGCAATGGAATTTGTAGTTGGTATGCCTAAGACTGTTCAAGGATATAACTCTATTTGGGTTATAATAGATAGACTCACTAAGTCTGCTCACTTCTTACCAGTTAAGACAACCTATGATGTGAGTAGTATGCAGATTTGTATGTAAAGGAAATAGTGAGGCTACATGGTGTTCCAGTTTCCATAGTATCGGATAGAGATCTGAAGTTAACCTCAGCTTTCTGGAAGAGTTTGCATAGAGCTATGGGTACAAAGCTGACCTTTAGCACAGCCTTTCACCCCCAGACTGATGGTCAATCAGAAAGGATGATTCATATTTTAGAAGATTTTCTCAGAGCATGTATTGTGGATTTTTCAGAGAGTTGGGATCTAAAGCTACCATTGGTAGAATTTGCGTACAATAACAGTTTTCAAGCATCTATCCAGATGGCTACATATGAAGCTCTCTATGGTCGCAAATGTAGAACACCCCTTCATTGGGATGAAGTTGGTGAGAGAGCTGGATTAGGACCAGATGTAGTGGAACAAACAGCAGAAGCTGTTAGAAAGATAAAAGAACGAATGAAAGCTGCTCAAAGTCGGCAGAAGAGTTACGCAGATAGTAGGAGAAGAGATCTGAGTTTTGAGATTGGTGATCATGTATTTTGAAAATTGCTCCAATGAAAGGAGTAATGCGTTTTGGGAAGACAGGAAAGCTGAGTCCAAGATATATTGGACCATATGAGATTTTAGAAAGAATAGGAACGCTAGCTTATCGATTAGCATTGTCCCGCAGCTATCAACAGTGCATAGCATTTTTCATGTTTCAGCTTTGGGGAACTATATTCCTAACCCTTCGCATGTGCTAAGCCATGAACCAATCCAGTTAGCGCTAGATTTAAGTTATGAAGATAGACCAGAGAAGATTCTGAAGTTAGAAAGCTAAGAAACCGTAGTATTCCTATGGTAAAGATACAATGGTCTAACCAATCTGAGCGAGAAGCTACATGGGAGACAGAAGCTGATATGCTTAACCTTTACACGTATCTGTTTGGTAAGAAAAATTTCGAGGACGAAATTTCAATAAGGAGGGTAGAGTTGTAATGCCCCAAAATCCATAGGATCACATATATGCATTTTATTTATTTCAAGGTCAAAATGACAATTTAAAATGTTAGCATAATCTTTTTTTATTCATTTCAGAATGAGGTACAACACAGCAATTTCCAGCAGATGTCACTCAAAGCGCAATGCACGAGCAGATTTTAGAAATATGTTTTAAATGATCTTAGGAGGAAAAAATGATTTCTTTTAAAAAGGGTTTGGTATATTTGCAAATTAAAAATGGAGAGGGAAATTTTACTAAAATTTCATAACTTTAAGGTGTGTCATGCTTGATGATACACCTCCTTTGACACTAATCCCTCCCATACAAATACATGTTTTCAAAAGAAAATATTCATTTCATTTACAGGAAGCAAACTCTTTTGTGTTCTCTCAAAATATTTCAAAAGAGCTCGTGTTGTTGCTTGAGGAGGAACGCTGCAGGAAACCAGCTGCTGTTGTAAAGCTCACGTTCTAAGGCAAGTAAAAGCTGATCATTTGCTACACCATTTGAAGCATATATTGATTTTCTCATTATGGATCTGCTTGCCTGTATGTTAAAGTTATGTTTAAGTTCATGTTCAAAGAAGATTTATGAATGTTTAAGAAAGAAAGATTGGGTTCAAAAGTTATGTTTTCTGCTTTCAAGTTTCCAGTATGTTTTAAAAAGATCTTTAAAGATACAGAGGAGTTCAGATTTGAGTTACGTATGTTCATGAATTGTTCTTATTTCTGGTAAATGGTAACGTCTGAATTTGACTCTATGTAATCGGAGATGCTAGTTGAATCAAAAGCTAAGTCTGGTTTGATAGGCAGAACTGGTATCGCAGATGTCGTTCGTGATGTTGCATCACCAAGTTCTTAGTCAGATTTTGTTTCCTATGTTAGCGATTAAATCTCATGTTTAAATCAGCAGTATTCAATTCAGCTTTCGTGTTTCTCTACATCAGATTTTGGTAAGATTTCACAGTATAAAATACTTCACTGCTGAGTCGCTTACCAATTTCGTTGACTGCTGAGTTGACCTAGTCGCAGTTGTTTTATTTCTAAACACTATTCTGCTGGATACATCTGTTTCTTTTCCAAGCACTGTTCCCGCGTTGACTGCTGAGTTGACCAGCGACATCTGTTTCGACGTTAGCTTATACTATTTCTAGTGTAAGATCTGTTTCCACAGTAGAAATCTGTTTGCCTTCCCAGTACAGTTTATTTTAGAGAAAGCTGTTTCTATTCAGCGATTACTTTCCACTAGTCAAATCTGATATTCAGTAAGTTTTAAAATGGGAAGCAAAGTTTTAAAAGAAGCGAAACCAGTGAGATTTCAAAAGCTGAATTCAAAAGCTGATTTCAAAGAAGATTTCGAAAGAAAGGAGTTTAAAGGAACGAAAGTTTATTTTAAAGATTTATGGCATAGATAACAGACGGTCATAAGAGAGGGTGAGTGCTTGGCTGACGAACCAATGTGCCCCTTCAAATAGGAAGGATCAGTATTACGGATTGACGGATCTGTATACCCCTTCATATTGAGCTATATGCTAAGAATTGATATTAGTAGTCATTTTATCAAGTGCACATTGGACCTAAGGAGAGCTTCTAAGTCATAAATAAGAATGTTTAAAGAATTTAAACGAAGGGATCTGGGATACTATCCCCACATCCAAGCTTACGAAAGTTATGAAAGAAAGTTCAAGAAAGAAAGTTTAGAATGTTTATGTTTAAATGAAGTTCCTTTAACTCAGTTATGAATATGTTCAGATTTCTGCCTGCATTAAATGATTTTGCTATTATCCAGATTTTACTTGCTGAGCCCCTAGGCTCATTAGCTTTTAAAATGGTGCAGGTGAGACAGTTAAGGGTCAAGCGGAAGGTGGAAGCTAAGACAGCTGGGTGGTGAAGTGTTTATCTATGGACAGCGTTTTCATGTGTCTTAGCTGTTTTCTTTTATCTTAGACATCTGTATTAGATCAATTGCAACAGTAGTAAATTCATATAGAATTTCAGATGTTGTAATATCGCAATTGCTGTTTATATATGAAATCTGTTTTCCGCAAAATTTCAGTACTTCGCGCCGAGAGTATTTTTGTGTCAGTTTTGTGTTTGTGTTTCAAATTTTTTTAAGTTATAAGAAATACAGCTTATAACAAATTGCCGTTTAGCCCTTCTTTTTATTTCAAATTTTTAATTCACCTCAAATCTCGTGACCCCGTGGGTTCGGGTGCTTACAAAACAGGTTTCAGATCTGAGTTGTTCGGGACTCTTGTTGTGTTAATTGTAGCACAGAAGCTAAGGTACGGATTTGAGCTTGTATTACAGCTTTGGGATAATCTTGGATATATGTGTATGCTTGCTAGTATGTGTGCAGTGTGTATGATATCGTATCGTTGTGCTTACTGCTAGTCTCTGTGCTGATTATTGTAAGTTGTTGCATTGGCATACACGTATCTTTCCTGTTGAGCTCATATCTTGTTAGCCGTGTATTGTTGTGCTAACCCGTGTGTACCAGGATGCTTTGTTGAGGACGAGCGCAATACAGTGCTCCTCATCTCCCTGCTGATCTAGTTTTTAGCCGCTATGAGACGAGTGGATAGCTACCATGCTCTCATGAGCTTGGCAACAGCAGCTTGAGTGATATGGTTTATGCATCTGGTACAATGTGTTGATACGAGTGGATAGCTACCACGCCCTCTCATGCTATGTGGACACTCCACCCATTCGTTTGATCTGTGAACAGCTGCTGAGCTAGTTATTCGAGCTCCTTTGGCTTCCTGAATCGTTTGTAGCCTGTTGCCTTTGCATTCTGCTGTTCTATAGCACATTCATTTATATCTGTTGCTTTCTATTAGCTGTTTTATTTCTCTCCGTACTGGGGTTTGACCATTGTCCCTCTAGGGCTGGTTGTTTGGTTATTTGTGTGTTGTTCAGGTTACCCAGGTTTCTCAGCTGGTCATGGAGGTGACTCAGCTGGAGGTGCCCCGAGAGGTGGATAGAGTGTCCCAGTTAATTATATTATATATATATATATTGGAGTTGTCGTCGGAGGATGTCCCGTGCTTTCTTGTATTCAGATTTGAGTATGTATTGATTTTGAATACTCGATGCTTGTAATTGTTAGTGCTTGTTGCTATTGTTGGTTTTCGGTTGTTGTAAAACCAATATTTTGAGTATAAGCGTATTTTGAATTTATGTTTTCTAAGTCAGGCCAAAGCAAAAAATTTTAGCCACTTTTAATGCTTCCAAATTTGTAATTGCATGTATAATCTCTGTTTTGTGCACCGGGCCTGACAATACCAGCTGGGTTCTGAACTATGCATTTATTGTTTGTGAAAATTAACAACATACTCATGATCACATAGTTGTCTAATGCTATTGTAACACAGATTTTCAATCAATAGCACGTAAGTTATAATTATATTACCACTGACAATCTTACCCATGCCCATAGTTTCACCTGTTGAGTTATAACCGATGACGACTTTTGGTACTCTGGAAAAATTTGATGTCTGTAAGAAGCTTGTAATTTCATGTCATATGTTTGGAGCATCCACTTGTCCAGATACCACTCCGATTTCTTGAATACCTGTAAACAGAAAAAAAATTTGGTACCCAATTTTGCTTAGGTCCAGATTGGATTAACCCTTTCGGGACCCATACTTGATTTAACTTAACATTTTTCCCGTGTATGTGTCCAGTAGGGTGCTTGCTGAAATATTACGTTATCTGTTGAACATTGCTTTCGTATTTTGACCATCCAGATCGCCTCTCAGCTAACCAGAGTTGTTATGCTTGTTTACCTTCCTCGAATCTCGCCTAAGCTGGTGTAGATCAGGCGACTGTTGACCAGCTTTCGCAGGGTCTTTTTCCAGCCTGCTTTTTATCCAGCTTGGCTTGGAGTTCTCGGGTTCAACATAACATATACCGAATTTCCTTCTGGTTTAGCTTAGACACGCTCTGTTCATCACACTGGCTTTGACAAAACTCGTCTTTTTGAGATTGTCGTTTGCCAGATTTGATTGAGTACTAGTATCACTAGAGCTACTTTTGCCATAGCTGAAGCCTAGTCCAGTTTTATCATTAAATGGCTTTTGGACTTCATGTAGCTTGCCTAATGAGACCGAAGATCTTGTCCAAGAGCTCATCACTTGACTGAGTCTATTGTTTTCAGTTGTGAGCTCATTGGACTTGGATCTCAAAGATTCATTCTCTGTTTTCAGCTTACTCAACTCGATCTTTAGACTGTCAGAATCATTAAGCTGTGAACAGCTTTCATCATCTGACTTATATTTTAATGACTGAGATAACTTCTTGTACTCATAGATCATTTTGTTATGTGCATTAACAAGGTCTTCTCGTGTAAACATAATATTTGAGAAGTCGAATACCTCTTCAGTGTCGTCTATCATTAGACACTGTACATACTCTTCACTGTCGCTTGATGAGCTGTTCGATGTGCTATCATCTTAATCTGTATCAGCCCATTTGATTTTTCTTTCTTCAGCGACTAAGACTTTGAGATCCCGCCTCTTGATGTATGGCTTCTTATCAGTGTGGTGTCGCCTGCGATCAGAACCTCTCTTGTCTTCTTGCTTTGGTTTGGTGCAGTCCGCAGCAAAATTTCCCAGCCTGATACATTCAAAACATTTCAAATCGTTAGTAGTATTCTGTTCGGATTTTTGAGATTTATTCGAAAAAGAGGGTGATTGAGTTATTCTCGTAAATTTCCCAAAGTTCTTAACGAATAGGGACATCGCGTCATTTCTGATTTGCTCAGCTGTCTTCTGTGGCTTCTCTTCTTTAATAGCTAAGGCCTGTGTAGGTTGAGATGTGGAATGTCCTTCTTCCGATCTGGTTTCTAGTTCGAATTCATAGGCCTTTAAATCAGCAAACAGATCGTGCAGCTCTAGCTTGTTGAGATCCTTGGATTCTCTCATATCCATGGTCTTCACATCACACTCTCTAGGAAGGGCTCTCATAACTTTGAGGGCTATCTCACTGTTAGTGTATTCTTTTCCAAGTCTTTCCAGCTCTATCACCACAGAGCGAAATCTTTCGTCAAACTCCAACATAGTTTCGCGAGGCCTCATTTTTACAGATTCAAACTTTTCTTGAGCAAATGTAAGCTTGTTCTTCATTGTATGTTCATTGTCTCCATAGATTTGATTTAACTTTTCCCAGATTTCTCTGGTTGTGGAAAAGGTTTGAATTTTACTTACCATATGTTGTCCAGCATCTTGTAGATAATGTCTTCGGCCATGTTATCCAGATTTGCATTCTTTTTTTCTTCATACTTCCATTCTGGTCTGGGCTTCTCAACCCATTGCGGTGCACCTGAGGAAATAGCCATGGCAGTATTTGTCTTCATGATCTTTTTTTGACCATCTGTGATGATGAACCACATATCGTCATCTTGAGCCGCCAGGTGAGCTTCAGAATGGGGGGGGGGGGGTTTTGAATGAACTCCCTCACAATTTTCGTGAAAACTCTTTTCTAAAATATTTTGAAAAATGTCAGCTTCCTCTAAGCTGTTTTACCATCTTTGGAGGATCTCGATGTACTGCTGTTATCTCGGGTAACAATATAATGTGTGGAAAACTCGATCAAACAGTGAACAATTATGTATAAACAAAATCTGTTAAGTAGTTAACGTAAACTGAAGGTAGTAGATAAATGCAGTAAAGTAAAAGCCAAGGGGTGTGATATTTGTTTGAGGAAGCTCGTAGAGTAAACTCCTACGTCTCCACATCTTCCAAATTCGAAGGATTCCACTACAAGACTTTCATTAAAGCAGCTCTTGCTGCAACCGAATCCGACAGTCCGCGAGCTGCAAGAACTCCTCGAAATATAACGATTGCAACAGACGCGTAATCTGTTCTGCAACAACACAACAACTTCTAAGCTGTTTTCTGCTTTCTTGCTTTCTAGACATTTTCTTATGATTTACAATCTAGATACAATCTCAAGAGTGGTTAAAACTCAAATGAATGAATATAAAACTATTGAGTGCGGGTTTGTAACAAAGAAGACGATGAACACTGATTTTGCGAGTTGAAAATTCTACAGTGTACCAGTATGTAAATAGAAGGCTTGTTTGCAGAATGTTCGTGCTAATCGTTCGTGTATTGACTTCTAACTTCTGTTCACCGTTCTGTATTTATAGATAACTTTATATCTATCAATCACAAATGATATGCTGTACTGGATAATTGATTTCTTTCCATCTGTGAAGATCTTGCCATTCTTTCTTCCACAATCACAGGAAAGATATCGTTAAATCCAAAGATAGCATATGGTAATTCAGCCATTAATTAGCGCTTTATTTATCTGAATTGATT
Source organism: Dorcoceras hygrometricum (assembly GCA_001598015.1). NCBI lineage: Eukaryota > Viridiplantae > Streptophyta > Magnoliopsida > Lamiales > Gesneriaceae > Dorcoceras > Dorcoceras hygrometricum. The sequence continues at coordinate 8,381 of KV010140.1, read as the reverse complement.
TGATTGAATCTGACAGAATCACGTCTATATATGTAATTGTACATTCTTAGCTATTCACTGTAGACGTACTCTTAAATCTTGTAAGCTCTGAGCTGTTACGATATAAACTGTAATCTTCTTTTGAGATTTAATCTCTGGTGAGCTGAACTTCTTCCAGTTCCAATCTGATGTACAGTGAAAAGCTTCTCTGGAAGATGTTCCTCTCTGTTACCTGTGCCATCTCTTCTCTGAGCTGTTCTGTAAACTAACGATAAAGCAAACACTGAATTGAGAGTTAGCTCTTCACGCTCTGATCTGAAAACCATACAAGCTCAAAACTGAAAACTGTTCGAGCGGTCTTAGCTGTTATCTGAGCTGTTCTCATTGTAAGCTATTTTTTGCGTTGTTCTAGCTCTAATATATTTACTGTACAAACTTGTAATATATTGTAAATTGTTCTTTGTGCGAAACTCCGATCTGGATCTTCTCAAAGATGAATCTTGTACACAAGCACTGTACTGATTTCGAAACTCCAATCTGAACTGTTCTGAGATACTCTAATCTGTTCTGCTTACCCTGAACTGATATACGCTGCTCTGATCTGCTTCATCTAACTTGATATCTGTTGCGGTAAGCTGTTGGATGCGCTCTGAGCTGCTCTCCATGCTCTGAGCTGTTCTATGATGTCCTGAGCTGAACTACATGTTCTGAGCTGATTGGAGACACTCTAAGCTTGTCTTATTGCTCTAAGCTGAAATCCATCATTCTGAGCTGATTTGCTACAACCTGTACTATTTACCAATAACGTAAGATGTTCTTCTCTTCGTATACTGTAGCACAACACCGTAAGCTTTTAGCTAAGCTCTGAACTGTTTACCAATACCGTAAGCTGGTCTACTCTTCGTATACTGTAGCACAGCACAGTAAGCTGTTAGCTAAGCTCTAAACTATTTTGCATCTTCAACACACTGTTGTAAACTGGTTCTTGTATTTTTTATCACGAAAACTCAAATTTTATATATTAACAAAATCCGAGCCAGCGATGTTAACTTCGTTGAGTATATCGAAAGTCCATGAGCATTTAGGGACTTCTGCATGGTGTTTTCAGCCAGATGATCAGTACTTTGAAGTTTCTTATTTTCTGGTTGAACAACAACTTGTAGCAGACATTAGGACAGCACAAAGGACTGACCCTTACATCCATGATCTAAGGATTAAATCCTAGAATGGACATTCAGATGATTTTACTGTTGCCTCTGATGGATGTTTGAGATTTCGTGGTAGGCTAGTGGTTCTGAATCTGATAGACCTGAAAGAGACTAACTTGATGAAGTCCATTTTAGTCGTAACAATGTACATCCGGGTGAGAGGAAGATGTACCATTCCTTGAGATCTCACTATTGGTGGGAAGGCATGAAGAATGATATCTCGGGATTTGTAGCATGATGCTTGAATTGCAAGCAGATGAAAGTCGAGAGAATGAGACCCGGAGGATTGCTGCAAAGTCTAAAGGCACCCTAATGGAATTGGGAGAACATTGCTACGCATTTGTGACCCATTTACCTCGATCTAGAAGGGGTTGTGATGCGAGTTGGGTAGTAATTAGACTTTTGAAGTGTGAGACCTGAATTTGTATAAGAGATTAATTGTTGGGATGTATCGGTTTTTAGAGATTTCTGGTGGTTTAGATCTCTGTTTGTAAGTTTGGTTGGCATTTTCGGGTCAGATTTCGCATTTTAAGCAATTCTGGAAGTTTTCGTAATTTTGGTATTTTTGTGTTGAAAGCTGGTTTTGGTGAAAGCTGGTTGAATAGTGAAAACCAGTCGCAACGTGTTTTGGTAACGCAGGATCATGAAACGCCGTTCGTTTGGAGAGATCTGGTGGCGCTTGTAATATCAGTTGTTGCCTTAGCGTGAATTTGTATCGGGTTGGATACGGTGTTGTTTGAATAAGTTGGAGCGACGTCGTTTTGGTGTAGCGCTAGTGAGAGATTTGATCGCGTGTGTGTGTGCCTGCTGGTTGTTCAGCCGAAGCAGATGTCAACGCGGGTCAACATCCCCATAGCGCGAGGAGGAAACGTCGTCGTTTGGCTAGCGCTAAGGAACCAGTCGATGCGCATATTCGATTTCCAGACGTCAACGTTACTGTAGCTTGCGTCTCGATAACCATCTGTTGGTAGAAAGTATTACGTAAGCTATGCGACACCCTTTTAATTAGTTGCAACGCTGCGTGTTAAATATCGCGACTAGTACCAGCTTTTGGAGGAATTCCCGTGATGTTTAAACCAGTCTTCTGGTTGTCCAGCTTTTGGATTTGAGAACCAGCCGATGGTTTTAGGTGACCAGCTGGTGGCAGATTTGATGACATAAGCGGTGCGACGTTGTTTTGTTAAGTCGCTGAGACATCGTTTTGATTAGCGTGGTTTGAGAATTCAGCAGTTGGTTCTTTGCATCTGCTGGTTTGTTGGTGCCTGCTGGTTATGTCGGTGGATGATTTGACCAGAGTTTGCGAGATGTATTTAAAGAAGACTTGGTCTTCGATTTTGAGCACCAGATTCCATACTTAGCGAAATATTTTTCCCCGATTGTGTTCTTCGCTTCGAACCCTAGGTTACTGTTCACAGTAGATTTTCTCCGACAATTCCCATCGTTTCCGGCCGTTGTTTGGTATGTGTGAGGTAGCGTTGGACTCCTCTCGAGAAGCTCTATTATTCCATACAACTTTTGGAGGCTGTGGTTGGCTAACGCGAAGTTGCTGCCCGAGTGTGCGTTTTGTAGTGCAGGTAGAACTTCGTTCCTTTGTGATGAGATCTTGTTCCTAGCCTTGGTTTAAGCTTCCAGTAAGTTTTTTTGGTAGAAATTGCGTTGGTTGAGCGTGGACCCAGCCGTGAGCTTCTGTAATTGGCCGTGAGTTTTTGTGCAGCTTTTGAGATCTGTGTGTTGTGTATTTAGCAGGTTGCTATCCAGATCTCTCGGG
>KV010139.1:40099-55215 GCA_001598015.1 Dorcoceras hygrometricum | reverse complement strand
TAGTCCAAAATGACAGTTTTGCCCCTCAACATTGGGAAATCGCAATTTGACCCGAGTTGACTTTTAGGAAGTCGCACTCCCCAAAATCCTCTTCTCGTGCTCAACACATTGAGCTGAGTATCCGTGTGGGAATCTCGAATCCAGTACTTGTGTGACCCTCAATGGTTCAGGGATACAGCTAGCCGTGGGCCCACAACCATTGTGGCTCCGGAATCACAATTCCGGACCTGCCCAACGGATCATGGTAAAGCGTCTAGCAACATCGCCCCATGATCCCCTATATATCACTGATAGTGCCTGCAAGAACCAGTTGGTCGTGGTTAACGTACAGTCAGGTCCTTTCAATCCATATATCCCGATCAGATCAACGACCATTGGTAAATCGAGAGTCGCTAGAGATCCGATAGCTATGCATACATCTTGGAGATCGAATAGTGACACCGCGAGTGTAACTAGGTAAACACATTTACCTAAAACACTTCTAGTACTCTGGCCATAGATTTATACACTATTATCCCCTCAGATAGCATAGGATATCCACGCATGTCTGCGAGCGGTGAATCCTCGACAACGATGCATCGACTCCTACATGCATCGGGGTCTCACCCAATCCCGACGCCTTATGACCCCAAGTGAGTCGGCAAACGGGTCAAAGTGAGACGCCTATCATGTAGAGTCTCAATGACGTTTCGAGTCGTGAGGACTAATCAGTACAACCAAGACCTCGGACTTATCCACTCGACAAATGGTAACCACTTGGAAAGTCCGAACGAGGGTAGTTCGATAGATCACCAGGTCACTATCTATCTGCATGCTCAGAACATCACAATGTTCCCTACCAATGAAACATGGTACTTCGCATCGCAGATACTAGTCTCTAGCTCGGGCGGCCTTATCCTCATTTTGACGGCCCAATCGACTAGGAACATGTTCAGAATACACAGTGACTATTAGATGTGTTTCATGATAGCCGTCATACCCACTATCACATCTCACATACACTTAGGTGTATCCTAGGTCTTTACTCAACGCAATTGTTAATCACTATACACACAATGAAAGTAAAGAACGCCATATAATAAATGCGAATATCATATATAAAGACTGTCATATACAAGAGTCTATGAACCCACACGCCACAAGTTGGCTAGTTGGGCATCTACTCTAACATATACAAGAGAAAACTTGGGCCTGATGGTATGGTACTGACCTACAAGGCGCGACTGGTCGCAAAAGGTTACACTCAAAGGCAAGGTGTTGACTATGATGAAACATTTTCACCAGTCGCAATGTTCAAGTCAATTAGAATCCTACTTGCCATAGCTCCATGGTACGACTATGAGATATGGCAAATGGATGTGAAAACTGCGTTCCTCAATGGAAACATTAAGGAAGAGATCTATATGACGCAGCCTGAGAGTTTCACATCTGTAGGAAGTGAGCATAAAGTATGCAAACTTCAGAGATCGATCTACGGTTTCAAACAAGCATCGAGGAGTTGGAACCTGAGATTCGATGAAACAATTAAGGAATTTGGTTTCATCAAGAATCCCGAGGAGCCATGTGTATATAAGCAGGTAGTTAAAAGCGCTGTGACATTCCTTATACTTTATGTTGATGACATTCTACTCATTGGGAATGATGTAGGAATGCTGCAGTCAACTAAAGTGTGGTTGTCTAGTAGATTCTCGATGAAGGACATGGGTGAAGCATCCTATATTCTTGGAATACAGATCTATCGGGATAGATCGAAAAGGATGTTCGGACTCACCCAAGCTACCTACATCGATACCATACTTAAGCGGTTCTCTATGGAAGAGTCCAAGAGAGGACACCTACCTATGTGCCACGTTGTCACTCTATCTAAGTCTATGTGTCCGAAGACTGATGAGGAGATAGAGAGTATGACACGTGTGCCATATGCCTTGGCAATAGGTAGTATTATGTATGGCATGATCTCAACTAGACCGGATGTCGCATATGCTCTGAGTGTCACGAGCCGCTACCAGGCCAGAGGACACCTACCTATGTGCCACGTTGTCACTCTATCTAAGTCTATGTGTCCGAAGACTGATGAGGAGATAGAGAGTATGACACGTGTGCCATATGCCTTGGCAATAGGTAGTATTATGTATGGCATGATCTCAACTAGACCGGATGTCGCATATGCTCTGAGTGTCACGAGCCGCTACCAGGCCAACCCCGACCAAATGCATTGGAAGGCTGTGAAAGACATTCTTAAGTACTTACGAAGGACTAAGAATATGTTCATGGTCTATGGGGGTGGTGAACTGAAATTGGAAGGCTACACTGATTCTATCTTCCAATGTGACGTGGATGATTCGAAGTCAACCTCTGGATTTGTATTCATGCTCAATGGTGGTGCTGTCTCTTGGAAGAGTTCCAAGCAAGACACCATCGCGGATTCAACCACTGAGGCTGAGTACATCGCAGCATCAGCTGCTGCTAAGGAGGCGGTTTGGATAAGGAATTTCGTCCAAGAGTTGGGCGTAATACCTGATGGAGTTTGTCCAGTCCCGATGTACTGCGACAACACGTGTGCCGTTGTGCAATCAAAGGAGCCTAGGTCTCACCAAAGATCCAAACATATACTGAGGAAATACCACATAATCCGGGATATTGTGGCTAGAGGTGACATAGCAGTTGAGAGAGTCGCCTCTGCAGACAACATTGCTGATCCACTTACGAAGCCCTTTCCAGGACCGTTGTTTGAAAAACATCGCGAAACAATGGGACTGCGTCTGATGAGTAGTTGGCTATAGGGCAAGTGGGGGATTGTTAGAGTAGATGCCCAACTAGCCAACTTGTGGCGTGTGGGTTTTATTGACTCTTGTGTATAACGATCTTTATTTATGAAATACGCATTTCTTTATGGCATTATTTATTTTCATTATGTTATAATTTTAACTATTGTGTTGGATAAAGACCTAGAATGCACCATAGTGTATGTTAGATGTGATAGTGGATATGATGGCTATCATGAAACACATCTAATAGTCACTGTGTATTCTGAACTCGTTCCTAGTCGATTGGGCCGTCAAAATGAGGATAAGGCCGCCCGAGCTTGAGACTAGCATCTGCGATGTGAAGTACCATGTTTCGTTGGTAGGGAACATTGTGATGTTCTGAGCATGCAGATGGATAGTGACCTGGTGATCTATCGAACTACCCTCGTTCGGACTTTCCAAGTGGTTACCATTTGTCGAGTGGATAAGTCTAAGGTCTTGGTTGTACTGATTAGTCCTCACTACTCGAAACTTCATTGAGACTCTACATGATAGGCGCCTCACTTTGACCCGTTTACCGACTCACTTGGGGTCATTAGGTGGCGGGATTGGGTGAGGTCCCGATGCCTGTAGGAGTCGATGCTTCGTTGTCGAGGATTCACCGCTCGCTTTCATGCATGGATATCCTATACTATCTGAGGAGATAATAGTGTATAAATCTCTGGCCAGAGTACTGGATGTGTTTTAGGCAAATGGGTTTACCTAGTAACACTCGTGATGTCACTATTTAATCTCCAAGATGTATGCATAGTTATCGGATCTCTAGCGACTCTCGATTTACCAATGGTCGTTGATCTGATCGGGATATATGTGTTGAAAGGACCGTACTGTACGCTAACCATGACCAACTGGTTTTTGCAGGCACTATCAGTGATACCTAGGGGATCATGTGGCGATGTTGCTAGGCGCTTTACCATGATCCGTTGGGCAAGTCCGAAATTGTGATTTCGGAGTCGCAATGGTTGTGAGCCCACGGCTAGCTGTATCCCTGAACCATTGAGGGTCACACAAGTACTAGATTCACAATTCCTGCACGGAAACTGAGCTCAATCTGTTGAGCATAGGAGGAGGATTTTAGGGAGTGCGACTTCCTAAAAGTCAACAGGGGTACAAATTATGATTTCCCAAAAGTTGAGGGGCTAAACTGTAATTTTGGACTAGGTGGTCTGAAAAATTGTTTTCACATCATAATACCCAGTTTTGGAAACTCTGTTGATCGGTCCGATCTGATCGTCCATCGGAGTTGTGATGGAGCCACGGTGATGGAAACGAACCGAATGTTCATATGGACCTGGGCCTGACCCAGTCCCATTGGATTGGTTCAAGCCCATCATTGGTCTACTTATGTAGACCTAGGGCTACATGACATAACACTTGAACACCAACCATAGCTCCAAAAAGGCGCGATTCCGTTCGTGCCAAAATTCGTCAGGCCTTCTAGTGCAGGCTGACGAAGGAGTCGTGTTTCCGATCATGGACCTGATTAAGGAGGATCTACCGCCGTCTACCTTGAAGAGCCAGATTCCCTGTGAATTTGGTTGGAGCCAGGAGCCTAGACACCAGCAAGGTGACACTCTATAAACATCTATGTATGTTTTATTGGTTATATTTGATGTATAGAACATTTTTCGGGGCAAATTTTAAACTTCCGCTGCGCCCCCGGGAAACGGGATCCGGATCCGCCATTGTCGCCAATAGCAGATTGGAGTGGGCTGAGGTTGCCGTGCCCTGGTGAAATCTGTTGAGGTAGAATATGAGATTTGAGGTACGAATTGAGCTTCTGTTAACAGCTTTGGGCATAAGCGTGTTAGTATTTTGAGGCATGATTTGTATTCCGTGAATTTTGTGCTTTACGTGAACAGATTTGGGCTCACTGGTTGATTTATATGTTCTGTTTTACGTGAGTTATTCATGCTTAAATCAGATTTGAATTTGTTGGCATTCATGCATACATCTTGAGCCTGATGATTGATTGATTACCGATTGAGAGCCACATTGTGACCGACCGACAGATGTGTCGCGCCTGAAAGGTACAATGCTATCATCGGAGTGGTGACCGACTGAGTCGTCGTGTCTGAATACCACCGAGCTGTGATGGGTAATTGAGTATCCAGCCCTGAATATCACGGAACGATGATTTCCACCGGCTGATTGACTGTGCGTGGTATAGAGGCTCACCTGTTTTGCCAACTGATTCGTTTGCCTAGATGACCGATTCCTTGACAGCCCTCATGCATTTCATGACTTAGAGTACTGCATGTTTATGATTTGTTGTTTACTAGTGTTCTTCATACTGAGGTTTGACCTCGTATTTATTTTCCTGATTTTTTGTTCTTGGGTCTGTGTTACCCATTGCAGGAGTTGCAGGTAATCGAGTTGGGCAGAGTGGAGATCCAGCTAGTAGATCCCCGTTTGGTTGAGTCCCAGTATATTTGTATTATGTATCGAACCAGGGGATGTCCTGAGTTTTTATGTATTTTTGGGATCTGTTATTGAGTTTATATTATTAGCTTTTTGTTGTTGGATTGGAGTAAATCCTATTTTGAGTATGCACTATTTTGAATGATTGTTTTATTGTTCATGCCCAAAACATTTGAAAAATTTTTAAGCCCTATTTTATGCTTCCGCAATTATGTGCTTAATTTTGTTGTTAATCTTTGTTGATTCGCATGGGGTCTGACATTTTTGGTATCAGAGCTTAAACTGGGAGAAGCTCATTTTCCTTTGATCACACTCGAGTCTAGGCACAGAGTTTAGATTTGATTCTGATTGACTCTGTGGCTTATGTGATTATTTTACATGCCTCTGTGATTTATATGCTGTTAGTCCTTACCCTGAGTGTCTTTTAGAGATGCCGCCGAGGAGAGGTAGAGGTCATATGGAGGACTTGTTCGATACTTTGGAGTACACCGCAGACCGGAAGTTGAAGTTGGCAGTTTTACAGTTGAGGGAGCATGCAACGTTGGTGGAAGGGTACTTCTAGAGTGATGAGAGAGACCGGAGTCTTGGTTTATTGGGAGAGCTTCTGTGCCGCGTTTCGACAAGAGTATACCCCAGAGTCGTACTTAAATAACCGAGAGAGGGAGTTCGACAAACTGAAGCAAGGGAATTTGAAGGTTGCTGAGTATGCCAGACAGCTTTCCTCACTTCTGGCGTATGTCCCTCATGTTGCTAGCCAGGAGCGAACAAAGATGAACAAGTTTCTCAAGGGATTGAAGCCAGAGTTGTTTCAGTTGGTGTTGGCTGGAGCCCCATCGACGTATGATGAGGCTGTGAATCAAGCAGTTGATATTGAGGAGAGTTTGTTGGATGCACCGACGCAGGCTCCAATGACAGCTGGACGAGGTTAATATCCTGCTCCTGAAGGGACGCATACTTCTCAATCTCCTCAGACTTCGCAGCAATCGAACCGTCAGAGGTTCAGGCCTCGGGGAAAGCAGTTTAAGAGAAAATCGAATTCTAGTTCCTCTGGTCCTGTGAGCTCTGGTGGCAGTGGTTCAGGAGGAGTATCTTGTGGACAGTGCGGTGGTAAGCACACGACTTCACAGTGCAGGGGACTTGCCACAACTGTGGGCAGCCTGGACACTTTCTGAGAGTGTGTCCTTTGTTGAGGGGACAGTCTTCGATTCCTTTGCAGCAAGGTTCGTCTGGTAGTTCTTTGTAGAGGCCGCAATTTCCTGCCCTGACTCAACGATCTGGATTCCAACCCCGTGAACCGTCTAGGTTTGGAGGACCTTTGAGACCTCAGTTTCCGGGACCGCAGCAGGCCCAAGTGAATGCTTTGTCGAGGGAGCAGGCTGATGAGATACCTAGTGGAGTTATCGCAGGTACATGCTCTATCTTTGATTTTCCTGCAAGAGTTTTATTTGATACAGGAGCATCACACTCCTTTGTTTCTGCAGGGTTTGTGCATGAGTGTGGGTTGAGAGTTACCCCACTGTGTGATGTTGTATCTGTGTCTACTCCTGCTGATGTTTGGTTGATGTCCGTGAGATTGTGGTGGATTGTGTGATTCGGTTTGATCAGAATGTGATAGTGATGAATTTGATCTCTTTAGAGATGAGGGATGTTGATTGTATCTTGGGAATGGATGTATTGTCCAGCTATAAGGCTACTGTTGATTGCTTCCATGGTGTGGTGAGATTTCTCCCCGAGTCGGGAGAGAAGTGGGATTTCTACGGTGCTGATTCACGCTCGAAGATTCCACTTGTGTCGGTCATGGAGATTTTTAGTCTGTTGTCGCTGGGTAACGCTGGATTTATGATTATGCGCTCGATGTTTCCCAAGAGTCACGTTTGGATTTGAGCGATATTCCAATTGTCCGAGAGTTCCCAAACATGTTTCTTGATGAGATTCTTGGATTCCCACCGCGAAGAGAGATCGATTTCAGTAAAGAGTTGGTGCCAGGGACAGCCCCGATTTCTAGACTCCATATCGGTTGGCGCCAGCTGAGTTGCAAGAACTCAAGGAGCAGTTGAGAGATCTTCTTGAGAAAGGATTTATCCGACCGAGTATGGCTCCTTGGGGAGCTCCGATTTTGTTTGTGAAGAAGAAATATGGGTCTATGAGGATGTGCGTTGATTTCCGGCAGTTGAACAAAGAAACGATCAAGAATAAGTATCCGTTACCAAGGATTGATGATTTGTTTGATCAGTTACAAGGATCGGCCGTATATTCGAAGATTGATTTGCACTCTGGTTATCACCAGTTGCGAATTATAGACGCTGATGTAGCAAAGACAGCTTTCCGGACTACGGGCATTATGAGTTCCTTGTGATGCCGTTTGGGTTGACGAATGCCACTGCTGTTTTCATGGATTTGATGAATCGCGTCTTCAGCGAGTATATCGATTGATTCGTTATTGTCTTCATAGATGACATCTTGGTGTATTCTAGGAGTTTCAGAGAGCATAAGGAGTATTTGAGATTGGTATTGCAGAAGTTGAGAGACTCGCAGTTGTATGCCAAGTTTAGTAAGTGTGAATTTTGGCTGGATAGAGTAATCTTTTTGGGTCATGTCATCTCTGCACAAGGAATTTCCGTGGATCCTATTAAGGTCGAAGCGGTTCTTAACTGGGAGCGACCTAGAAATGTGTCCGAGATCCGTTGTTTCTTGGGTTTGACCAGTTATTATAGGAATTTCATTGATAAGTTCTCTTCGATAGCAAGACCGCTGACTCAGTTGACCCAGAAGGATAGAAAGTTTGTTTGGACAGATGAATGCGAGTCGAGTTTTCAGACACTTAAGGAGAAGTTGACTACTGCTCCTGTGTTGGCTCTATCATCCGGATCGGGAGACGTTGTTTGCTCTGATGCATCTATGAGTGGCTTGGGATGTGTTCTGATGCAGAACGGGTATGTGATTGTGTACGCGTCTCGATAGTTGAATCCCCATGAGACGAGGTACCCCATTCATGATTTGGAATTGGCAGTGATTGTTTTTGCCTTGAAGATCTGGCGTCACTACCTGTATGGTGAGGAGTTTGTGGTGTACACCGACCACAAGAGTTTGAAGTATATCTTCACTCAACCAGATCTGAATATGATACATCGTCGTTGGATGGAGTTGCTCAAGGATTTTGATTGTGAGATTCAGTATCAGCCTGGGCGGATGAACTTAGTGGCCGTTGATTTGAGTAGGAAAGCCCAGTCTGCGATGTTGACATCTTTGAGTATCTCAAGAATCCACGAGCAGTTGTGTGACGCCCAAACCCATGGGTGTCAACGGAATTGGAGAAAATTTAAAATTTTTGAACAAGTCGAAGAAACAAAACTCGAATAAAGTAAGCTGTTTTCCCTTACACAAACTGAAACGAAGCTAGTGGCGCCAAAGGAAAATAATAGTAACAGATCTGGCAAATAGAATTTTTATTCACAATGCAAAATGCGATATTACAACTGTTGGAACTCTATATAAGTTCACTATTGTTGTAACAGATCTTAATACAGTTCGTCAAAAGATCCAAAACAACAAAAGCTAAGACTATGCGGAAACGCTGGCCGTTGACAAACACAGTCCCCCGAATCTGAATCAACTTGCACCACCCGCCTGCTCCTGAGCTGCTTCACCTGCATTGGGAAAACTAGTGAGCCTAAAACACAGTCCCCCGAATCTGAATCAACTTGCACCACCCGCCTGCTCCTGAGCTGCTTCACCTGCATTGGGAAAACTAGTGAGCCTAGGGGCTCAACAAGTAAAACTGTGGATAACAAAATCACATAAATGCAGGCATGACTGAAAATCTGAAATCTCGCTACTGAAAGACAACTCGAAGCTCGAATCTGAATTTCTTATACTGGGTGATTTATGGTCTAGAGGCTCTCTGGTGGTCCTTGTGCATGAAGCATGTTAACTGATCAGTAACTCTCTGTGAAGGGATTACAATATTTCCATAATCCTGTCCCTTCCATGAAGGGATTACGGTCCTACTGTAATCCTGTCCCTTCCTTGAGTGACCGGGTCCTCCATGCCATAAATCTCAAATCTGAATTTTACTTTCTTTCTGAAATAGCTTGATACTAGCTCTTGATTGAAAGTCGATCACTGAAATCTGGTAGATTCACTGCTATGAAACTCATTTTATTTAAAAAGCACTACTGAGTGTACAGTTGGACTCAGAGCTGAGGACCAGCTCTAAAGGAATCAACTCGAGAGTGCCAAATAGACGTGGTTCTAGGAATTCAGATTTCGTGAAAACAATCTCTCTGGGGAAAACAGATCTTACTGGAAAACAGATCACACTGGAAAACAGATGTCACTGGAAAACAGATGTCACTGCGCAAAGGTCAGCTTTTGGTTATCTAAACAGATCTTAGGTGCGGTATATGCGTACAGATGTGAGCAACAGCTTTGGCTAAGGAACACGGCTTATGAATAGTAGAAACAGATCTCACTGGAAAAACAGATCTTACTGCGAAAAAAGATCTTACTGGGAAAACGCCAACAGAAATTTGTAGCAAGTGATTCAGATTTTGGTAGACTACTCAGCTGTGAGAAACTCAACAACAGATTTGGTTAAAGACAAGTTACGCGTAAAAACACTTGGCTAGGAACACGAAATATTGCTTCGACTCAGACAAATTTCTTCACAGTACTTAAGAAACCAAGGACTTCTATTGGCTTTCTTACCTGTAATCTGTACAACTCAGTATATTTTTAAAAACGCCATTGCTGGTTAAACTTTCTAGTGAGTTTCCTCAAACTAAAGCATCAAAGAAGTGAATCCATAGCTCAACTCAAATAATAACTGAAACTGAAACAGGCAAGCATACACAGAAAGCAAGGAAGCAATATATGTTTTCCAAATGCAGCAAGAATCAGATTTACTTGCCTGAAACGAAAATCGCAACGTGTAGATGATCACGGATGGAAGTTTACTCAAGCACACTGAAAAAGCTACTTAACTTTGAAAGAACTAAAAGTTTTTCTTGCAACCAAAATGAATCCAGAGGCTTTCGTAAATCATTTTATACAAGGTAGAATGATTGAGTAGTAGGTAAAAATACTTGAGTAGGCATGGCTGTCGTGCCAACTCCTTTGTCCTTTTTAAAAGATTTGTTAAAAGCTCCCTACTACTATTTTGATTTATAAACTTGATACATCATTTTACTAAAATATAGATCCCATCAAAACTCATTTTTATTTTCGAAAGGAACATTTCTGGATTATTTCAGATATGTGCTTGGGCTAAATCCTTCCGGAACCTTCTGGACGTTGCTTCAAATCTGAAAAAGAGAAGGAATCAGATTTGAACTTAGAATCTGAATACTCGAAAATCTCAAAACAGCCCTTAGAAAAAGAAAGGCTAAGAAATTTGTGGTTCTATGTATTTTGGGGCGCTACAAGTTGGGTACTTCTGGTTGGCGATTTCAACCGAGTGATCAGTACTTTAAGGTTTCTTCGATTCAGATTGAACCACAGATTGTGATTGACATCAGAAAGGCACATAGGACTGACCCTTTTATCCATGAATTGAAGATTAAGGCTCGTAATGGTCAGTATAGTGATTTTTCTGTTGCTTTTAACGAGTGTTTGAGATTTCGTGAAAGATTAGTGGTTCCGAACCTGATTGATTTGAAAGAGACTATCCTGAATGAAGCACATTGCAGTCGTTATAGTGTGCACCCAGGTGAGAGAAAGATGTTGTCAGGCCTCGTGCTCACAACAGAGTAAAAACCCAAACACATGCGGAAGCTTAACAAAAAGTGGGTAAAATTTTTGCTTTTAGGCCTGACGGTTTAAAACATATAACTTAAAATAATGCGATACTCAAAATATACCCCAGTTATAAAACCAACACAACCAAGTATAGCAGCAATAGATGTATCAGACTCCAAATACTGAATACAACGACAAAGCACAGGGCATCCCCTGGCTAACAATACTGATACATAAATATATGCTATAAGCTACTGGGATACTCAACCATCTCCTGGGGCGCCTCCAGCTGGGCCAGCACCACGACCAGCTGTGTAACCTGGACAATACAACAGGCAAGGGAAACAAACAAGCCCCAGAGGGACATGGGGTCAACCCCAGTACGGAGAGCAACTATAAATCAGCAATAAACAGCAAGAATAAAATGCAGATGCTATGCATGAGATGCTGGACAAACGACCAAGGACTCCAACCGAGAAGGAAGTCAAGGAACTCAATGCACAGCTCAACTGAATCTGCAACAACGATGGCCACTGGGTGTGTTCCAAGTGTGGTAGCTAGCCACTCGCCGGGACACAACACCCAAATACCGGATGCATCCAACAACTGACCTGCTGTTGCCCAACCTATGAAATGTGGTAATTAGCCACTCGGCGCATAGGGGCTAACATAACCAGCAGGGGAGATGAGAGTGCGGTATTGCCGCTCGCCCTCGCATCCTGGTAAGAAACATAGCAAGAACAACGAAACGATGGCAATAAAGCTAGAATGAGATGAAAATGCGTGTATGCACATGCTGGAATAACAAACATATCAACATATGCGAAAGCAGTAGCAACATCAGCAAGTACATAACACATAATACACGGCCATCTCATAGATCGGCAGCCTCAACAGACAAATAAGCACATAAGCCAGCAAAGCCATCTCACAATTCATCCAAGCCGTCACCTTGCTGTAATTTACAAGCTCAACCCGTACCTTAATTTCACAAGGAACGAAGCAATTCACGGCCTGTACAAATCTGCCAAAATACACGGTGCACAGATTTCAGGGAAACATAACAAATCTCACGGCCAACTCACAATTTCCCATGGCCCAAACATAAAAGCTCACGGCTAATAATTCAAATGCACAAACCAGCCTTCAAACCTACCCAAACAACTCATAGGAAGCTTAAAACAAGGCCTAGAACAATATTCCAACAACTAAATTCGAAAGCTACCTGCGCACACAACACACGGCCGAAAGACAGTAGCTTCAAGCTTTTGTTCCAGCCAACAACAGCCTCCAAAATGGGTATGATATGACAGAGCTCTTCGAGAGGAGTCCAACGCTACCTCGAACGTGAAAAACGGTGGTCGGAATCGACCGGAAATGGCTGGAGAAGTTCACGGTGAACAGTGACAAGGGTTTGAGAAACAGAGCACGAAGGTTGGGGAGATATTTCTCTAAGTGAAAGACAGTAGCTTCAAGCTTTTGTTCCAGCCAACAACAGCCTCCAAAATGGGTATGATATGACAGAGCTCTTCGAGAGGAGTCCAACGCTACCTCGAACGTGAAAAACGGTGGTCGGAATCGACCGGAAATGGCTGGAGAAGTTCACGGTGAACAGTGACAAGGGTTTGAGAAACAGAGCACGAAGGTTGGGGAGATATTTCTCTAAGTATGGGATCTGGTGAGAAAGAAAGAAGCCAACGCTTCTAATATATATACGCGAGAGATCTGCTCACAAAACACACCGACAAAACAGATCTCACCAACGCACGCTAAACCAACAAAATCCCCAAAAAAAAAACGACGTCGCATCAACAACACCGTGGAGAAGTCTGCTTACGTAAGCAAATCTGGTCACTACACTAATCACGCGGAACACAACGGGAGAGATCTGCATACGTCATCAAGTCTGGTCCAACACTGCGCTAGAATCAGATCTCTCCACAATAGCTCAAAATAGATCTCTCCTGAAACGACGGCGTCGCAACTTACTAAAACGGCGGCGTTTCAAGCAAAGCACGCCACAACCCAAGCTCCCAGATCTCATAAAACGACGACGTAAGGAACTCCTTGCCAACAACCAGATCTCTCAACAGCAACGCTTACGTCATCCACACAACGACAACACACGCTGTGTTGGGATAGCGATGGCGGATCCGGATCCCGTCTCCCGGCGGCGCAGCGGAAGATTAAAATTAGCGCCGGGAAACGTTCAATACAATAAAACAGCGCTATAAACTACAAACCATTCATGGGCGCTTAGTAGATTACCTTGCTGGCGACTTGCGCCTGTCTCCAACCGAAATTACAAGAAGACCGGCTCTTCACGGTAGGCGGCTGTAGATTCGTCAATCAGGTCCACGATCGGAAGGGAGACTCCTTCGTCAGCCTGCACTAGAAGGCCTGACAAGATCAACGTGGACGGATTCTCCTCGAAAAACTGATCGGAGCAAGTCTGATCAAGTCAACGGCGGGCGGCGGCCGACGGCGGGAAGCGGCGGCAGCGGCGGCGGCGTGGGAGGAGAGGGAGAGGGGGCGGCCGTGCTTTAGGGTTAGGGTTAAGGAGTTGTGTAATCTGAATCACTTGTTGAGTTGTCACCAATTAAGCCTTAAGTCTAATTAAATAGACTAGCAATGGACTTGGAGCGGTCCAACGGGCCCGGGTCCAAATGACGATATCCATCGCTGCGACTTCATCGTAACTCCGATCGCCGATCAGATCGGACCAATCGACTCAGTTTCCAAAACTGAATGATATGATATGAAAAACAATTTTTCAGATCATCCAACCCTAAATTGCAATTCAGTCCTCCAACTTTTGGAAATTGCAATTTTACCCCTGTTGACTTTTGGGAAGTCGCACTCCCTAAAATCCTCCTCATATGCTCAACACATTGAACTCAGTATCCGTGCGGGAATCTTGAATCCAGTACTTGTGTGACCCTCAATGGTTCAGGGATACAGCTAGCCGTGGGCCCACAACCATTGTGGCTCCGGAATCACAATTCCGGACTTGCCCATCGGATCATGGTAAGAGCTTCTAGAAACATCACCCCATGATCCCCTAGGTATCACTGATAGTGCCTACAAGAACCAGTTGGTCGTGGTTAGCGTACAGTACGGTCCTTTCAATTCATATATCCCGATCAGATCAACGACCATTGGTAAATCGAGAGTCGTTATAGATCCGATAGCTATGCATACATCTTGGAGATCAAATAGTGACATCGCGAGAGTAACTAGGTAAACCCATTTACCTAAAACACTTCTAGTACTCTGACCAGAGATTTATACACTATCTTCTCCTCAGATAACATAGGATATCCACGCATGTCTGCGAGCGATGAATCCTCGACAACGATGCATCGACTCCTACATGCATCGGGGTCTCACTAAATCCCGCCGCCTAATGACCACCCCAAGTGAGTCGGCAAACGGGTCAAAGTGAGACGCCTATCATGTAGAGTCTCAATGACGTTTCGAGTCATGAGGACTAATCAGTACAACCAAGACCTCGGACTTATCCACTCGACAAATGGTAACCACTTGGAAAGTCCGAACGAGGGTAGTTCGATAGATCACCAGGTCACTATCTATCTACATTCTCAGAACATCACAATGTTCCCTACCAATGAAACATGGTACTTCGCATCGCAGATAACTAGTATCGAGCTCGGGCGGCCTTATCCTCATTTTGACGGCCCAATCGACTAGGAACTAATTCAGAATACACAGTGACTATTAGATGTGTTTCATGATAGCCGTCATACCCACTATCACATCTAACATACACTATAGTGCATTCTAGGTCTTTACTCAACGCAATTGTTTATCATCATACAACACAATGAAAGTAAAGAACGCCATAAATAAATGCAAATATCATATATAAAGATTGTCATATACAAGAGTCTATAAACCCACACGCCACAAGTTGGCTAGTTAGGAATCTACTCTAACACTTAGTGGGAGGACTTTTGAAGATGGTGGGCCCGATGACGATCAAAGATATTGAAGACCGAAGATCTGTAAAACCGGAAGCAAATGTAATAGGATTGCATTGCATATTGCATTTCACCTAGGATTGAACCCAGGTCCGTGATTGGCAACCACGGACCGCATAGCTCTCGCGATCGATCATCCCAATGTTTATAT
>KV010139.1:6687-17184 GCA_001598015.1 Dorcoceras hygrometricum | reverse complement strand
CATAGGGGGTTCAAAACCACTACCTTGCTGGCACTTGTGCCTGGCTCCGACCGGTTTCGTAAAGAAAGCGGCACTTCACGGTAGACTGCGGTAGATAACGTCAATCAGTTCCACGACCGGATATGAGACTCCTTCATCAGCCTGCACTAGAAGGCCTGATGAGATCGGCGCGGACGGATTCTCCTCGTCAAGTTGGCCGGAACAAATTCCGGCGACTCGAAGCGGCGGCGGCGGCGAGTTTAGAGAGGAGGGGGGGCGGTGGCCACTTGCTTAGGGTTAGGGTTGAGTGTTGTGTATCAAGTCTTGTGACAATTAAGCCTAAGTCTATATTAAATAGACTTGGTGATGGATTTGGATCCGGCCCAACGGGCCCGGGTCCAACGGATGAACATTCGATTCATCTCCATCACCGAGACTTCATCGTGACTCCGATCGCCGATCAGATCGGACCGATCGACTCAGTTTCCAAAACTGAATACTATGATCTGAAAAAACATTTTTCAGAACCCCAGTGCAAAATGACCGTTTTGCCCTTCAACATCGGGAAATCCCGATTTGACCCCTGTTGACTTTTAGGAAGTCGCACTCCCCAAAATCCTCTTCTCATGCTCAACACATTGAGCTGAGTATCCGTGCGGGAATCTCGAATCCAGTACTTGTGTGACCCTCAATGGTTCAGGGATACAGCTAGCCGTGGGCCCACAACCATTGTGGCTCCGGAATCACAATTCCGGACTTGCCCAACGGATCATGGTAAGAGCGTTTAGCAACATCGGCCCATGATCCCCTAGGTATCACTGATAGTGCCTGCAAGAACCAGTTGGTCGTGGTTAGCGTACAGTACGGTCCTTTCAATCCATATATCCCGATCAGATCAACGACCATTGGTAAATAGAGAGTCGCTATAGATCCGATAGCTATGCATATATCTTGGAGATCGAATAGTGACATCGCGAGTGTAACTAGGTAAACACATTTACCTAAAAAACTTTTAGTACTCTGGCCAGAGATTTATACACTATTATCCCCTCAGATAGCATAGGATATCCACGCATGTCTGCGAGCGGTGAATCCTCGACAACGATGCATCGACTCCTACATGCATCGGGGTCTCACCCAATCCCGACACCTTATGACCCCAAGTGAGTCGGAAAATGGGTCAAAGTGAGACGCCTATCATGTAGAGTCTCAATGACGTTTCGAGTCGTGAGGACTAATCAGTACAACCAAGACCTCGGACTTATCCACTCGACAAATGGTAACCACTTGGAAAGTCCGAACGAGGGTAGTTCGATAGATCACCAGGTCACAATCTATCTGCATGCTCAGAACATCACAATGTTCCCTACCAATGAAACATGGTACTTCGCATCGTAGATACTAGTCTCTTGCTCGGGCGGCCTTATCCTCATTTTGACGGCCCAATCGACTAGGAACATGTTCAGAATACACAGTGACTATTAGATGTGTTTCATGATAGCCGTCACTATCACATATAACATACACTTCGGTGTATTCTAGGTATTTACTCAACGCAATTGTTAATCATTATACAACACAATGAAAGTAAAGAATGCCATATAAATAAATGCGAATATCATATATAAAGATTGTTTCATACAAGAGTCTATAAACCCACACGCCACAAGTTGGCTAGTTGGGCATCTACTCTAACAATCTCCCACTTGCCCTAAAGCCAACTACTCATCAGACACAGTCCCATTGTTTCGTGATGTTAGTTTTAATTCAGATGTAGCGTTGTCAGCTGTTGTATTGTTGCTAGTATTTGTATTGCTGTACTGTTGTATTTAGAATGTAAACTGGGATTATTTTAAGTATTGTGTTATTTTAAATTATCTGTTTTAACCGTCATGCCAAGCGAAAAAATTTTAAGCCACTTTTTATTGCTTCCGCTATGTTTTTGCGTGGTTTAACTCTGAGTTGTGCACGAGGCCTGACATCCTCTGTTAAGACGCCATTAAGAAATGTACTCTTAACATCCATTTGAAAAACCTTAAAGTCTTTATATGCAGCATAAGCTAAGAACATGCGAATGGCTTATAATCTAGCTATAGGTGCAAAAGTTTCATCGAAATCTATACCTTCCATTTTCCTAAAGGCCTGATCAACTAGTCTAACTTTGTTCCGTGTTACTATTCCATCTTCATTCAGTTTGTTCCTAAAAACCCATCTAGTTCCTATCACTAAATGATTAGAAGTTCTAGGTACAAGTTGCCATACATTATTTCTTTTAAATTGATTTAGTTCTTCTTGCATTGCATCTATCCAGCTTGGGTCTGCTAAGGCTTCTTCTATCTGCTTAGGTTTTATATGCGAAATGAATGCTGAATCAAAGTGATCATGCATAATCTGGCCTCGTGTGAGAACAGGAGAATTAATGTTACCTATGACCTGCTCGGGTGGATGATTTCTGTTCCATCGGAGATCATATCCGATTGGATTTGCTCCCTGTTCATCTTCGATGTTTGGCTGGATGGTCGCATCTGGGTTGTCTGTCACCAATTGATAAGATCCTTGTCCCAGACTTGAGCCAGATGCCATATGATGATATGTACCCACATCTTGTGCGTCAGATGTGTTGGGTAGCCGCGGCGGATCCGGATCACGCCTCCCGGCGAGGCAGCGGAAGAACAAAATTAATGCTGGGAGACGATCAATACGATAAAAACAATAAACAAATCTATGACATTCATAGGGCGTTTAGATTACTACCTTGCTGGCAACTCGTGCCTGGCTCCGACCAGTTTCTCGAGGAAACCGGCACTTCACGGTAGATTGCGGTAGACTACGTCAATCAGGTCCACGACTAGATACGAGACTCCTTCGTCAGCCTGCACTAGAAGGCTTGACGAGATCGGCACGGACGGATTCTCCTCGTCAAGATTGGCCGGAACAAATTCCGGCGGCACGTGGTGGCGGCGGCGGCGGCGCACAAGGGCGGCGGCGGCGACGGCTTATGAGAGGAGGGAAGGGGCGGCGGCCTTGATGATTAGGGTTAGGGTTTGTGTAGTAGTCATATGTTATAATGAAGCTTAAGTCTAATTAAATAGACTTGGTGATGGATTTGGATCCGGCCCAACGGGCCCGGGTCCAACGGATGAACATTCGGTTCATCCCCATCACCGAGACTTCATCGTAACTCCGATCGCCGATCAGATCGGACAGATCGACTCAGTTTCCAAAACTGAATTCTTTGATCTGAAAAACCATTTTTCAGAACCCTAGTGCAAAATGACCGTTTTGCCCCTCAACATCGGCAAATCACGATTTGACCTCTGATGACTTTTAGGAAGTCGCACTCCCTAAAATCCTCTTTGTATGCTCAACACATTGAGCTCAGTATCCGTGCGGGAATCTCGAATCCAGTACTTGTGTGACCCTCAATGGTTCAGGGATACAGCTAGCCGTGGGCCCACAACCATTGTAGCTCCGGAATCACAATTACTGACTTGCCCATCGGATCATGGTAAGAGCGTCTAGCACATCGCCTCATGATCCCCTAGGTATCACTGATAGTGCCTGCAAGAACCAGTTGGTCGTGGTTAGCGTACAGTACGGTCCTTTCATTCTATATATCCCGATCAGATCAACGACCATTGGTAAATCAAGAGTCGCTATAGATCCGATAGCTATGCATACATCTTGGAGATCGAATAGTGACATCACGAGTGTAATTAGGTAAACACATTTACCTAAAATACTTCTAGTACTCTGGCCAGAGATTTATACACTATTATCCCCTCAGATAACATAGGATATCCACGCATGTCTGCGAACGGTGAATCCTCGACAACGATGCATCGACTCCTACATGCATCGGGGTCTCACCCAATCCCGACACCTTATGACCCCAAGTGAGTCGGCAAATGGGTCAAAGTGAGACGCCTATCATGTAGAGTCTCAATGACGTTTCGAGTCGTGAGGACTAATCAGTACAACCAAGACCTCGGACTTATCGGCCTTATCCTCATTTTGACGGCCCAATCGACTAGGAACATGTTCAGAATACACAGTGACTATTAGATGTATTTCATGATAGCCGTCATACCCACTATCACATCTAACATACACTTTAGTGCATTCTAGGTCTTTACTCAACGCAATTGTTAATCATCATACAACACAATGAAAGTAAAGAATGCCATATAAATAAATGGGAATATCATATATAAAGATTGTTTCATACAAGAGTCTATAAACCCACACGCCACAAGTTAGCTAGTTGGGCATCTACTCTAACAATCTCCCACTTGCCCTAAAGCCAACTACTCATCAGACGCAGTCCCATTGTTTCGCGATGTTTTTCAAACAACGGTCCAGGCAAGGGCTTCGTAAGTGGATCAGCAACGTTGTCTGCAGAGGCGACTCTCTCAACTGCTATGTCACCTCTAGCCACAATATCCCGGATTATGTGGTATTTCCTCAGTATGTGTTTGGATATTTGATGAGACCTAGGCTCCTTTGCTTGCGCAACGGCACCCGTGTTGTACCCGTGTTGTCGCAGTACACCGGGACTGGACCAACTCCATTAGGAATGACGCCCAACTCTTGGACGAAATTACTTATCCAAACGGCCTCCTTGGCAGCAGCTGATGCTGCGATGTACTCAGCCTCAGTGGTTGAATCCGCGATGGTGTCTTGTTTGGAACTCTTCCAAGAGACAGAACCACCATTGAGCATGAATATAAATCCAGAGGTTGATTTCAAATCATCCACGTCACACTGGAAGCTAGAATCAGTGTAGCCTTCCAGTTTCAATTCACCACCCCCATAGACCATGAACATATTCTTAGTTCTTTGTAAGTACTTAAGAATATCCTTCACGGCCTTCCAATGCAATTGGCTGGGGTTGGCCTGGTAGCGGCTCGTGACACTCAGAGCATATGCGGCATCCGGTCTAGTTGAGATCATGCCATACATAATACTACCTATTGCCGAGGCATATGGCACACGTGTCATACTCTATCTCCTCAACAGTCTTTGGACACATAGACTTAGATAGAGTGACCCCGTGGCACATAGGTAGGTGTCCTCTCTTGGACTCTTCCATAGAGAACCTCTTAAGTATGGTATCGATGTAGGTAGCTTGGGTGAGTCCGAGCATCCGTTTAGATCTATCCCGATAGATCTGTATTCCAAGAATATAGGATGCTTCACCCATGTCCTTCATCGAAAATCTACTAGACAACCATACTTTAGTTGATTGCAGCATTCCTACATCATTCCCAATGAGTAGAATGTCTTCAACATAAAGTACGAGGAATGTCACAGCGCTTTTAACTACCTTTTTATAGACACATGGCTCCTCGGGATTCTTGATGAAACCAAATTCCTTAATTGTTTCATCGAATCTCAGGTTCCAACTTCGCGATGCTTGTTTGAGACCGTAGATCGATCTCTGAAGCTTGCATACTTTATGCTCGCTTCCAACAAATGTGAAACCCTCAGGCTGCATCATATAGATCTCTTCCTTAATGTTTCCATTAAGGAACGCGGTTTTCACATCCATTTGCCATATCTCATAGTCGTACCATGCGGCTATGGCTAACAAGATTATAATCGACTTGAACATTTGCGACTGGCGAGAAGGTTTCATCATAGTCAACACCTTGCCTTTGAGTGTAACCTTTCGCGACCAGTCGAGCCTTGTAGGTCATTACCTTACCATCAGGCCCAAGTTTCCTCTTGTATACCCATTTGCACCCAATAGGAACAATTCCTTCGGGAGGATTAACAAGAGTCCAAACTTGGTTTGCATGCATTGAGTCAAACTTAGACTGCATTGCTTCAAGCCAAAAATTAGAATCAGCATCGGAAATTGCCTCCTTGAAAGTTCTTGGATCAGATCCAACAACTTGATCACCTTGATCATCTTCAAGGAGAAAACCATATCTCTCAGGAGCCCTAGGAACCCTTTCGGATCTCCTAGGTGCGACCATTTCTGGTATTGGCTCTGTAGGTGCGGGAGACTCACCTGGTACTTCGATTAGATCTCGAACCTCTTCGAGTTCTACTATTTTGCCCTTTCTATCAAGTAGAAATTCCCTTTCCATAATAGTGGCATTCCTAGAAACAAACACTTTTGTTTCGCTCGGATAGTAGAAGTAGTATCCAATGGAATTCTTTGGATACCCAATGAAGTAGCATAAGATGGATCTCGTATCCAGCTTATCTCCCACTGTCTGCTTCACGTAAGCAGGACATCCCCAAATCCTCATAAATGAGTACTTGGGTGGTTTGCCCATCCATATCTCATATGGAGTCTTATCCACTGCCTTGGTGTGGACATCGTTCAACAACAATACCGCCGTTTCGAGCGCATAGCCCCAAAACGAGGTAGGAAGCTCAGTGAAGCTCATCATAGATCGAACCATGTCCAACAAGGTCCGATTACGACGCTCCGCTACACCATTGAGCTGTGGTGTGGCCGGAGGGGTCCACTGTGCGAGAATCCCATTCTCTTTTAGATATTCTTGAAATTCAGCACTCAAGTATTCGCCACCTCGATCAGATCGAAGTGCTTTAATAATTTTGCCCAATTAATTTTCTACTTCAGCCTTGAATTCTTTGAACCTTTCAAAGGATTCAAACTTGTTCATCCTACTTAGAGAAATATGACCTACGTGCCAAAGTTGTGCTGGGTTCAAGTTATCGTGTTTCGGTTTAATCGTTGTCGTCTGTGCTGCAACATCGCGAGTTGGATTGTCTTTTAATTTTAAGGTGTATAAATCGTTTTCGCGTTCCCCAATTCCAATTAAACATTCATTCTTGTATATATTGCAAATCGAATTAGCAAACATACAAGAATATCCATCACTATCAAGCATAGAAACAGAAATAATGTTCTTTATTAATTCGGGAACAAATAAAACGTTTCTCAATAACAACTTAAAATCAGAAGACAGAAATAAATAAACATCTCCTATAGCTACTGCAGCAACTCTTGCTCCATTGCCAAGCCTCAAGTGGGTCTCACCCTCTCTAAGACGTCGGCTTCTTGTCATCACCTGCAAATCATTGTAGATATGAGATACACATCCGGTATCAAGTACCCAAGAAGTCGAATTAAGAGACATATTTATTTCAATATAGAACATACCTTTCGCAGTTCGTAACTGCTCGAGGTACTCCTTGCAGTTCCTCCTCCAATGCCCAGCCTTGTGGCAGTGGTGGCAAACATCCTCAGACTTGTTTGGTTTTGAAGCCTTTGCCTTTGGCTTCTTGGCGGACTTTTCCTCCTTCGCAGGAGCAGAACGCTTTTTGCTCTTGCGTCTGGGTCCCCTCTTCGCAGAGGAAGAAGAACCCAGAAGGAGGATGGGTTTGTCCTTCTTTATGGTCACTTCAAACACTACAAGCATGTTAACCACCTCTTCAAGGGTGGCTGCCAGCTTGTTCATGTTGAAGTTGACCACAAAGGGGTCAAATGCAGCGGGTAGCGAGAGGAGAAGTACATCCACCGACAGCTCGTGTGGAAGTGCGATATCAAGGCCCGACAGCTTTTCAACGAGCCCAATCATACGAACCCCATGCTCGCGGACCGAAGTCCCATCGTGCATGCGGCTCGTCATCAGCTCCTTGACAGCCGTGAACCTCTCATGTCGAGATTTCTCCTCGTACAGCTCTTTGAGATGAAAAAGTATGTCAGCAGCATACTTCTTCTTCTCAAAACGCCGTTGCATTTCATTGGACATCGATGCCATCACATAGCACCGAGCTTTAACCTCCTCGTCCCACCATTGTTTAAGCGTTACCAGCTCCTCAGGGCTGATATCGGCAGGGGCTTCATTCGGAAGACTCTTCTCTATCGCATAAAGAAGTTTCTCCGAAGCCAATACAAGATTGAGGTTGCGGAGCCAGTCTTGGTAGTTCAGACCGGTGAACCTGTTGCTATCCAGTATAGCAGCAAGCGGGTTTTTCATCGAAACCATTTTATAAGCAGTAATACTGAAAGGAAAACAGACATACATCACTAACTATATATAAAATAAACGCTAAGACATAAAACATGGTCGTTAAGTTTTATGAATTACCCTTCCACTATTTTAACGATTTCACCAACCTTTAATGAAATAGAGAAAATAGGTTTCTTTAGTGGGTACACGGAGCCCAATCAAGCGATCATGGACCCGAATAATATCAGCCATCCATGACCCCCAAAAGGTAGTTTCCGATTGCAACCGGTGCAACCTCCAGTATTCACCTCACGTCCAGTAAGGGCCCAATAATATGACGCCGTTTACTATCACGTGTCAAGATTACCCATCAATGTCGAGTCGTGAAGGACGGTCCCCTTAACGTCCCCAATAATATGAGCCAACGTTAAAGGGAGTTCCCACCGACTCACAACAGTTGTCAATGGCGTGGACAACTTTCCGGCATACATGACCCCCTCAATAATATGAGTCGGGCCATGTATACGGGTAGCATCGACGTACACCCATTGTTGATGGAAGGTAGGGAGATTTAAACATATTTAAATACCCTTTAGTTTATCGAATAAACATTTTATCTTGATATAAGTTTTAAATCATATTTAAAACGAGGGATTTTATTTTGAAAAACTTTGGTCTCATGCATTTATTTTAAATCAAATTTAAAACATGCAACATGCGGATTCAATTAAACTATATATCAACATATATAAAGAAACATTGGGATGATCGATCGCGAGAGCTATGCGGTCCATTTCAATTAAACTATATATCAACATATATAAAGAAACATTGGGATGATCGATCGCGAGAGCTATGCGGTCCATGGTTGCCAGTCACGGACCTGGGTCCAATCCTAGGGGTAATGCAATATGCAATGCAATCCTATTACAAAGCTTCCGGTTTTACAGATCTTCGGTCTTCAATATCTTGATCGTCATTGTCCACCGTCTTCGAATGTCCTCCCACTAAATCTAGTAATTTTACATTTAAATTTACCAAGACATACAAGGGATACATTTATCAAGGGGTGGGAACGGGCCACAAACAGGCCCACTTAAATGATAATCAAAATATTAATACAACCGAATCACAAAAACCTATCGCATACACCTAACAAATTGGGCACGGCTATCGATCATCCCAATCATGAAGATAATCTAATTAACATGCATAAATTAAATAATCCTATTATTTATCGCAAAATCATATTTTAATTATAAAATCGTATTTCGTCGATAAAATCCAATTTTAATCAACAAAATCATATTTCATTATAAAATCATATTTTACAATTAAAATCACATTTTGCTAATTTAATTGTATCATATTGGGCTTAAAACAATTTTAGGCCCAAAAATCTCAAAATTTCAAAATCGACCAAAACGGGCCCGATATCGAATACCGGCCCGAAAACTTCACGGGCTGCCCGGGACAGGCCCGAACAAAACCCTAGAAGAATTCAACCGTCACGACATCGTCGGAGACTTGCCGGAGCGGCGGCCGACCGGCGGCGCCGCCACCACGAAAAACTCGCGGCGGCAGCGCGCGACGCCGCGCCAAGCGCGACGCACGGCCGTGCGCACGTTGCGCGTCCAGCGGCGATCGTGCGCCATCTTGCAGCAGCACCCAACGGCAGACGTGCGCCACCATCGTGCAACCAATTGCGCGTGACGGCGGCCAGCGATCGAACACGATGCACGACAAGCGCGCATACAATCGCGCCGCAGCCGCGCGGCCAGCGCGCGACCACGAGCAGTCCATCGCGCGGCGAGCGCGCGATGGTGTTGCGCATGAAGCGCGACGTTTCATGTCGGGCGCGCATGAGGAGCACGCATGTGCGCGCGAGGAGGGGCGCCGCCGCATACGACGGCGGCCTGCCGAAATCAAAAATTGTTTTTGTTTTTTTGTTTTCTTCGATTCAAATCCGAGATTAGATACAATAAGGCAATACTGTATTGATCAGATCCGAAAACCTTGGCTCTGATACCAGTGTTGGATAGCCGCAGCGGATCCGGATCATGTCTCCCGGCGAGGCAGCGGAAGAACAAAATTAATGCCGGGAGACGATCAATACGATAAAAACAATAAACAAATCTATGACATTCATAGGGCGTTTAGATTGCTACCTTGCTGGCAACTCGTGCCTGGCTCCTATCAGTTTCTCGAGGAAACCGGCACTTCACGGTAGATTGCGGTAGAATACGTCAATCAGGTCCACGACTAGATACGAGACTCCTTCGTCAGCCTGCACTAGAAGGCCTGACGAGATCGGCGTGGACGGATTCTCCTCGTCAAGATTGGCTGGAACAAATTCCGGCGGCACGTGGCGGCGGCGGCGGCGCACAAGGGCGGCGGCGGCGGCGGCTTATGAGAGGAGGGAAGGGGCGGCGGCCTTGATGATTAGGGTTAGGGTTTGTGTAGTAGTCATATGTTATAATGAAGCTTAAGTCTAATTAAATAGACTTGGTGATGGATTTGGATCCGGCCCAACGGACCCGGGTCCAACGGATGAACATTCAGTTCATCTCCATCATCGAGACTT